>JARACY010002922.1:0-37689 GCA_029255725.1 Scrobipalpa atriplicella | reverse complement strand
ATTATACCTAAAGTTCGATTTTTTAACGTTGCGTTATCGATACCAACGTGTTTTGAGGCCCATAAACTGCATTTTCTTTGCAACTTGGAAAAGGTTCACGGAACAGCAGATTATAACTTTGTTACAAACAATGTTTTGCGGTTTCTAAATTTTAATTTCTTTCAAGTTGTAAAGAAAAAGCAGTTTGTAGTTGCGGTCCACACGTTGGTAAATTTTCCATTCATATTTCGTTCATCCTATCTCCCAAATACGTACTCTACGATTGATCCTCTTAGAAGAAGCAGAAAGAATTTTAAGACGCACTGCGCTCTCTGTCTGGTTGCCAAAAACATCAACGATTTCTTGTTTACCCCAAATCTGCTGTCCTTTTACCACTTATACTCCATTACCCCTTGCTCCTCCCCGAACCAATTTTTCACCGCAAACGGTGGCAGCGTCCCAACTTAGGTGTCATGGCACGCTCTAAAAGTCCTCTTGTAGAATGGGAGTTACTTCTTTTTTTTGGGTAGTCCTATTGTAGATGAGTTGTTGTTTTCAGAGTCTAGGTTTCACTATATTGAAACCTAGAACCTGAAAACAAAGACTCCATATACTGGGTGTAAGGGACAGCGTTCCGCAAACTGATAGGGGTTGCTCAGACAACCAAACTGAACAACTATCAACAGGATTTTTTTTAAGGAAATAAAAAAAAATTTGCTTTTTCATACAAAGTGACCGCCTCGATCCGACCAGTTTGCGGGACGCTGTCCCTTACACCCAGTACCTATACGACGATCTATTCGTTTATTTTGTATTATTGATGCATTAAATGGCGATGCAATAACTACGCATGTCTCATACGAAATAAAAAGAAATCATATTATTTTAGTTTAATATTTTTGATAGAGTAGTAGAGAAGTAAATGATTATGGAATGTTTTCTTTGTTATTCAGAATAAGTTTTAAAAAAGACATAATTTTTTCCGTATAAAGGAACGGAAAGGTTTGTTTGTGAACAGGCAGAGCTCTATAATATCCTAAGACACTCGAAGAATTGCAGGAAAATTTCCCATTCTGATGTAAGTTATGTAAGTCTTACAATGGTGAGTATAAAGCCTGTTTCCAGCATAACTTGCAAGCTGGCTGCGAGCCAACAGACAGCCACGGGCGACTGTGGGTGGGTGTTAAAAAAATCAGTGGAACGAACTCCTTTGACCCCGGGTCACTGAGAATACATACATACATACATACATACATATAATCACGCCTTTATCCCTAATGGGGTAGGCAGAGCGTAAACGACCTAATAAAAAAAAGGTAGTTCCGCCACGTCTGACAAGTTTTGAGGGTTATTCCAGATTGATCTGTATATTGCTATAGTGACAGGTTGTCAGCCCATCGCCTAAATTACAATACTGAAACCCTCGAATCCCTTAGCTGATTTTTACAGCATGCCCGGGAGGAGATGCAGCTGGCACATTCTATGTTTTTCTACTCACTCCCAGTCCAGCATGGAAGAAGTGTCACTGAGAATACAGAATGCAAAACGCATAGTGTTACTTATTAGGGTTGGTTTTAGCAGCTGTCTCGTCCTGTAAGATTTTCTAAATAGTGGCTCAATTATAAACTGCAAACTGTATCATTCGTTATCTAGTGGTTTTATATTGCACACAGACGGCACTTCTAATACCTTTTTGATATGGAGGAAGAGAAAATGTTATCCCAATCCTTCGAACATTTATCTGTACCCACTATTTTATGTTGCTCTTTTTCACTTAAACCTTTTTATATTCTGGTTTCTTATATGTTTTTTTTTAATTCACTACTATTCTCTATTCTTACCCTATAAAGTTAAAGTTTTTGTAGCTCTTCTTCTAAAAGTCGTATGAAAGTCGGTTTAAACATCCGGCGTCCTAAAAAACTACGGTCATTTCATAGTAATTACGTTTCTGCTAAAAGTGCTACTGAAAACATGAATAATTCACGTGACGCGAGTGTCCATAACGTAGGCGTATTTCTGTTTACCAAATGTGGAAAGAATTTAAGCCAAAGGATGATGGGCAAAGATGTATGGACTGTGCACCCAGGAGCTTCAGCACTGAGACTACTATTGTTTTGATGCTAACACAGGAGGGTACCTCTGTGCCAATGCGCATCAAAATCTGACTATTAATTTTCGATATACTTGAGAGAGCTCCCATTTCATACAAATTGCTAGCAACGGAAGGTCAAGTTAGAGTGGTTTTTGACCTCCACTAATGAAACTGGTGTGGGTCCAAAGAACTGACAAAACTGAGTATATTTTGTTAAGACACAGAAAAATTCGTCCCGGTGGTCATCAGAAAAAAAAATATTTTTGGGTGATTTTTTTCCTCCACTAATGAAACTGGTGTAGGTCGAAAGTACCGACAAAACTGAGTATATTTTGTTAAGGCACTGAAAAATTCGTCCCGGGGGTTTCAAAATATTTTAAAGTGAAATTCAAAAATGTATGGGCGGTGTACCTAATAGAAGACCTCCAGCACTGAGACTACTATTGTTTTGATGCTAACCCAATAGGATAGCTCTGTACCAAAGCTCATCAAAATCTGACCGGGGAGTTTCAAAATATTTTGAAGTGAAATTCAAAAATGTATGGGCGGTGTTCTTAATATAGAACCTCCAGCACTGAGACTACTATTGTTTTGATGCTTACCCAATAGGATAGCTCTGTACCAAAACTCATCAAAATCTGACCCGGGAGTTTCAAAATATTTTGAAGTGAAATTCAAAAATGTATGGGCGGTGTTCTTAATATAGAACCTCCATCACTGAGACTACTATTGTTTTGATGCTAACCCAATAGGATAACTCTGTACCAAAGCTCATCAAAATCAACTTCAACTTATACCCGCACTAACAACTCATCCCTGCACTGACAACTCGTCCCCCACTGACAACTCATGATGCGCTGATAATTTATTTCATTATTATTTTTACATTAAAATATTTTGAAACTCCCGGGTCAGATTTTGATGAGCTTTGGTACAGAGTTATCCTATTGGGTTAGCATGAAAACAATAGTAGTCTCAGTGCTGGAGGTTTTATATTAAGAACACCGCCCATACTATTTTGAATTTCTCTTCAAAATATTTTGAAACTCCCGGGTCAGATTTCCATGAGCTTTGGTACAGAGCTATCCTATTGGGTAAGCATCAAAACAATAGTAGTCTCAGTGATGGAGGTCGTATATTAGTTATACCGCCCATACATTCTTGAATTTCACATTAAAATATTTTGAAACTCCCGGGTCAGATTTTGATGAGCTTTGGTACAGGGTTATCCTATTGGGTAAGCATCAAAACAATAGTAGTCTCAGTGATGGAGGTTCTATATTAAGAACACCGCCCATACATTTTTGAATTTCACTTCAAAATATTTTGAAACTCCCGGGTCAGATTTTGATGAGTTTTGGTACAGAGCTATCCTATTGGGTAAGCATCAAAACAATAGTAGTCTCAGTGCTGGAGGTTCTATATTAAGAACACCGCCCATACATTTTTGAATTTCACTTCAAAATATTTTGAAACTCCCCGGTCAGATTTTGATGAGCTTTGGTACAGAGCTATCCTATTGGGTTAGCATCAAAACAATAGTAGTCTCAGTGCTGGAGGTCTTCTATTAGGTACACCGCCCATACATTTTTGAATTTCACTTTAAAATATTTTGAAACCCCCGGGACGAATTTTTCAGTGCCTTAACAAAATATACTCAGTTTTGTCGGTACTTTCGACCTACACCAGTTTCATTAGTGGAGGAAAAAAATCACCCAAAAATATTTTTTTTTCTGATGACCACCGGGACGAATTTTTCTGTGTCTTAACAAAATATACTCAGTTTTGTCAGTTCTTTGGACCCACACCAGTTTCATTAGTGGAGGTCAAAAACCACTCTAACTTGACCTTCCGTTGCTAGCAATTTGTATGAAATGGGAGCTCTCTCAAGTATATCGAAAATTAATAGTCAGATTTTGATGCGCATTGGCACAGAGGTACCCTCCTGTGTTAGCATCAAAACAATAGTAGTCTCAGTGCTGAAGCTCCTGGGTGCACAGTCCATACATCTTTGCCCATCATCCTTTGGCTTAAATTCTTTCCACATTTGGTAAACAGAAATACGCCTACGTTATGGACACTCGCGTCACGTGAATTATTCATGTTTTCAGTAGCACTTTTAGCAGAAACGTAATTACTATGAAATGACCGTAGTTTTTTAGGACGCCGGATGTTTAAACCGACTTTCATACGACTTTTAGAAGAAGAGCTACAAAAACTTTAACTTTATAGGGTAAGAATAGAGAATAGTAGTGAATTAAAAAAAAACATATAAGAAACCAGAATATAAAAAGGTTTAAGTGAAAAAGAGCAACATAAAATAGTGGGTACAGATAAATGTTCGAAGGATTGGGATAACATTTTCTCTTCCTCCATATCAAAAAGGTATTAGAAGTGCCGTCTGTGTGCAATATAAAACCACTAGATAACGAATGATACAGTTTGCAGTTTATAATTGAGCCACTATTTAGAAAATCTTACAGGACGAGACAGCTGCTAAAACCAACCCTAATAAGTAACACTATGCGTTTTGCATTCTGTATTCTCAGTGACACTTCTTCCATGCTGGACTGGGAGTGAGTAGAAAAACATAGAATGTGCCAGCTGCATCTCCTCCCGGGCATGCTGTAAAAATCAGCTAAGGGATTCGAGGGTTTCAGTATTGTAATTTAGGCGATGGGCTGACAACCTGTCACTATAGCAATATACAGATCAATCTGGAATAACCCTCAAAACTTGTCAGACGTGGCGGAACTACCTTTTTTTTATTAGGTCGTTTACGCTCTGCCTACCCCATTAGGGATAAAGGCGTGATTATATGTATGTATGTATGTATGTATGTATTCTCAGTGACCCGGGGTCAAAGGAGTTCGTTCCACTGATTTTTTTAACACCCACCCACAGTCGCCCGTGGCTGTCTGTTGGCTCGCAGCCAGCTTGCAAGTTATGCTGGAAACAGGCTTTATACTCACCATTGTAAGACTTACATAACTTACATCAGAATGGGAAATTTTCCTGCAATTCTTCGAGTGTCTTAGGATATTATAGAGCTCTGCCTGTTCACAAACAAACCTTTCCGTTCCTTTATACGGAAAAAATTATGTCTTTTTTAAAACTTATTCTGAATAACAAAGAAAACATTCCATAATCATTTACTTCTCTACTACTCTATCAAAAATATTAAACTAAAATAATATGATTTCTTTTTATTTCGTATGAGACATGCGTAGTTATTGCATCGCCATTTAATGCATCAATAATACAAAATAAACGAATAGATCGTCGTATAGGTACTGGGTGTAAGGGACAGCGTCCCGCAAACTGGTCGGATCGAGGCGGTCACTTTGTATGAAAAAGCAAATTTTTTTTTATTTCCTTAAAAAAAATCCTGTTGATAGTTGTTCAGTTTGGTTGTCTGAGCAACCCCTATCAGTTTGCGGAACGCTGTCCCTTACACCCAGTATATGGAGTCTTTGTTTTCAGGTTCTAGGTTTCAATATAGTGAAACCTAGACTCTGAAAACAACAACTCATCTACAATAGGACTACCCAAAAAAAAGAAGTAACTCCCATTCTACAAGAGGACTTTTAGAGCGTGCCATGACACCTAAGTTGGGACGCTGCCACCGTTTGCGGTGAAAAATTGGTTCGGGGAGGAGCAAGGGGTAATGGAGTATAAGTGGTAAAAGGACAGCAGATTTGGGGTAAACAAGAAATCGTTGATGTTTTTGGCAACCAGACAGAGAGCGCAGTGCGTCTTAAAATTCTTTCTGCTTCTTCTAAGAGGATCAATCGTAGAGTACGTATTTGGGAGATAGGATGAACGAAATATGAATGGAAAATTTACCAACGTGTGGACCGCAACTACAAACTGCTTTTTCTTTACAACTTGAAAGAAATTAAAATTTAGAAACCGCAAAACATTGTTTGTAACAAAGTTATAATCTGCTGTTCCGTGAACCTTTTCCAAGTTGCAAAGAAAATGCAGTTTATGGGCCTCAAAACACGTTGGTATCGATAACGCAACGTTAAAAAATCGAACTTTAGGTTAGGTTATATTAGGTAAATTATACCTAGATGCCTTCGCTTCCACGAGGCGAATCAATAACAAGCAATAGCGAATGCTTACAATTCCAGGAAAACCAGGTCAATAAATTCTATCTACACGGGAAACATCTTCATTTCGCTCAAGAAATACAAAACAAGCAAAGGCAAAGGAAATGTAGGAGCTAAAATATTTTATTTATTTGTTAAAGTATAAAAGGCGGGCGTAATGCCACGCGGCATTCTCTACTAGCCAACCATAGGGTAAACAGAAAAATAATTAAAGCTGATGCACTGATTTGAAACTTTGGCTCCCGATCCGGAGGTCCTAGGATCGATTTCTACGGGGGGAACACAAAGTTGATATTTGTAAATTTATCACTGTGAGATTTTCCCTAGTTTGGTTAGGACTATGCAGGCTGAATCACCTCATTGTCTTCAAGAAAAAATATTCCGGCCGTGCTTCGGATCGGAGGGCACGTTAAGCCGTCGGTTCCAGTCGCTGTCTTTGATAGTGGTTGTTACACAAACCATGGCAGATCCTACTATCATATTGTCAGAGCCTATTAGGCGTTATATTAATAGGCGGTAAAAAAATCTGATACCAGGGTTCAACGGGTCGTTCGTTTCGAAAAACCCAATCGATACGAAGAAGAACTGAATATATTACCGCCAGCTGATGCTGCAAACTGAAACTTGAGATCTAGGTCTTGTTCAGGGCATACGGAGCGGGCATAAGTTTCGCATTGAACTCAGACGTGCCTGGGTATTGGCAATATTTACGCGGAAGTTGTGGTGCAGAATTTTGTTTGTACCCTGAAACTTGGCCCACGAAATTGTTTAAATCCACATCTCTTTCCTTGCGAATTCTTCTTCTATCGTGTGAGCTGTTGGGACGTTTAGGATTAGACGATCTTCGGTGTCAGTTTTTAAACCGCCATATTTTAGGGTAGATCTGCTCGATCAGCACGTCTCCCGAATGCATCCAGACCATTAAGGGTGGGTAGAGCGAGTACTTATACGCGTGCATCACATTACAATAAATTATTTGGTATAAAAACACCTCATTTCCACACGCTTCGGGTCCACATACGCCTCAAAGGACCAGGTCCCTGTGGACCCGTGGTACTGAAAAGTATACCTACAAAAATAATATTTTAGGTTCCTATTAGGAATCATGTAGAAGATATTTACGACACGAATATCCAAAACAAATGTTTTCTTCTCGTTGTTTTCATAGTTTCTAGATTTTATAATTCATTCTAGCCTGATATATCCTGTTCCACTAACACATATTTAGATTAATAGAACCGACCAATCACTGCTTTACATATTCAATACGACTGGGTACGTGATATTAATACTAAACTGGCCGATGTAGGTGCTGCTAATAGCCCAGAGAATACTAAGCCGATCTTGGAAATAAAATCAAGATTGACAACAAAATACTGCAAAAATAAAATCAAACTGGTATTGATTTTATAGGTACATGTTTTATTCTATCTATTAAGTGTGCGTTTATGGATTTGTATATTACGTTGTGTTTAGCGTAGCTAATTTATAAAAAACTGAATCAGTTTTGTATTTATATTATTGTTGAGGTTTGAATACTTAATACCATCTATTACAATAATATCTACTTCTCTATAATCCTTCCCTAACTTTGTCTATGTTGTAGGTCGCGAACTATTATCAAAGTTTGAGGCACGTAATATTCAGTAGACAAGTTTTGGTATAAAAATTAGAAAGAAGAAACATTTATAAACATGTCAAGTGAGATAACAGATTTCAAATACTATATCGTACTGGGCTTAGGGCTACACACCGACGACTTTTTGTCGCTTAATCTTAAGGATGAATGTTACAAATAGTTGGTACAATACCAGCTGCGCTTATCTGCAATGGTTGATTTGATGGTGTCTGTACTCCCTTGTCAGTCCACTGGCTACTGTATTTCAGTTCTTAGGGTAGTTAACCTTGTACCTTGGTCCATTCTCACGTATCAGATTTTCACTTCATTAACTGCGTTTTGTCGCACGACTGCTGATAAAGTCTCAAAATATTTATATTTATATTTGCACGCCTACTTGTAGGCTGAATACATTGTACAATCATATAATTTTTAGGACCTTATTCTTACTGTATTCTTGCAAATAAATGATTATCTTATCTATCTTAAATGTAACTCCACAATAGATCCATTATTCTTCTTCCAACATTTTCTTAAAGTCAATACCACTGGCTTAGACTAGACATGCCTCCACAAATAGAACCGTTAACCATTGCCACTGGCTAAGATAAATCTTCTTCACTACTTGTGTTTTGTCGCACGACTGTACCACCCTCAGGTTTTATACGCTGTTGTGTCTGTCATACTCGGTTATATCTCTTGGTGGCGGAGTCGTTGGCATAATCGGTAGTCTGCCGTGGCCCAACTCGTTGGCTCGATGCCAAGGTTTATCTCCAAGCAGAGGCGAGGCAGAGGCTGATCGCCTGAACGGCACCATTGTCCTCCTTCCGCCCTTTCCCCCGGACAATTTGCCACAGCCGCGATACAGTCCTAAGCTGATTTATTGTTTGTCTTGTCTATCAATTCGCGCCGCGTCTGCTAATAAGTACAGGGTCATTTTAGAAGTGTGTAATTTGTATTATTGTAGCTATAGCTGATCTGGACAATGCAAATTGACGGAAAATCCTCGGAGCCCCTTTTACTATCGTTCTCAGTTTTTCTAGTAGAGAGAAGCAGCTGGTAAAATTGCTATCTTGTTGCTCCCAGTCTAGCATAAATTTATTATAATTTATTTACGAGAAGCTTACCGTATTTTTTCAATTTCCTGAAAGAAATACGATTTCGAAATTAATTTTAATAAGGCGCTATTTGGTCAAGAAAGGAAAAAGAGACACTTTTCTTTTTCCTTATCATTGAAAACGCTGTTTCCCCATTTCTGTCATAAAAAAGAAAAAGTGCTCCGTCCGTTGCAAAGACGATAAGAATGCGAAAGGTTCAACATTAACACAACTTCGCCATTTCCTTTTAACTATTTACAGCCGAGGAAGGAATACATTATGATAAACACTTGTCTTACTTACTTTTAAGTAGTTCGTGAGCTGTTTGCTGATAAGGATTAAATACTTTTACTGAATGGAATCTTGTTATAGACCTAGAGACGCAAAGTCTAGTTAGTAGCCACTACTGCGAATGGTATCGATTCTGTATAACTTTTTTCCAAAATAGCAGAGATGAAAACCAACAGCTGACTTTGTAGCAATTTTAAAAGTTTTGCTTTTAAAATTACTTATTTTCAAACAAAACCAATTTAACCCTCGCGAGCTACGTTTATTTTCATTTTCACAAACCATTTAGCGAAATCAGAGAATCCACTCTAAAGCTTTGCGCGTTTAGAATCCGTAGAATTCTAAACTCTGGCTCCGGTAAAGGTAAACCTTTTGACGTCAGAGCCATCCTTTAAATAACGCGGGGTAAAAATAACCCCGATGCCCTTTTATTTTGCTTAGAGGCTTCCATCGCAAGTACAAGTTACTCAGTTGGTGTTGTTGGACTCGGGAGACGTTCAAAAACTAACTTTGAATTGTTTGCTCCTGCTATTTAGTAAGAAGATAGAGAAATTCTAGAGCTGAATATAGAACTGTATGACGTTATGACGGATGACTATGAAACACTGCTTAGTGCTTACCGTAAGATTTTTCCCGAAATTATATGAAAATGGCAATACATCGATTTTGCTTTATAGCGAGTAAGTATATTTTTGGATTTATCGACCTGTTCAGCGTTTTCGGTCGGCTGCGCTGCCACCCTCTACAAAAGTCGGTCAGGGATACAAACGTGGTTTATTTATTTCATCTCGTAGTATTTTTGACAGACGTACATTTACTTTCCTACGTCTTCTGTAGCTATCTATCTATACTTACCGATAGCAGTTAATTCAAAAAAGTTAACTTCAATCGATTTAAAAAAGAAGGAATAGTTGATTAAACATAAACACACATAAAAGAAACAATATTCCATGCTTCACTTATCCTAATAAGCAGAAGTAGATCAATGTCTGTATACTAGATTACATACTTAAATTGGTCAGGCGTCTCTGTTAGATAAATTCGGTGAGCGATCCATATTCGCCGCCCACAATGGCTAAGTAAGCCGTTCTTTCAATCTCGGTTAAATGCCACAGTGGCGTAGTCGTATGAGAATGGTTCTTGGTGGCTCTTGTTTCGGGGGTCGTAGTTTCGATTTCTATCAAGGAAGAAGTTTGTTGTTGTTCCCATTATCTCCTTTCTTCGTCATGTTAATTCGATGTTTTTACAAATGCTTTGTGTTTGTGTAATGACTTTATTCAGATATACATATATGTATATACATTAGGATCGCCAGCTTAGCGCACTCTCCGAAATACGAAATCATCATACGTCCGACAATCAGCTGATTTTGGTTATCATTCATTGCCCTAGGCAGGGAAGCAACCTTGCAAAGTTTGATTACAATGTTAGTATAACAGATCGATAACAGTGAGAAAGATGTTACACGGTCTCATAACAGACCAGACGGCCTTAAAACTATCACAAACGAATTGATGTTCCTCCTACGTTCTACCATATCTATGGACGGTATTAAACGGTTCTTTAAATTTCGTTTAACTGCCTTATCGGTAGTAAACTAGATCGGTTTAAAACTGGGCTAAACAAGATTGCTTTCAGATAGCCGTCTCTAAATATTTGCTTTGTTGGCCAATTTCGTTGTTCAACCTATAAAAGTTGTGCTTCTTATCTGTAAATTCAACTTTGCTTCTAGAGCCAACCATAGCAAAGTAAAGTGTACAATGCTCTTCTACTGTGATAATTATGGTTCGGGGAATACCTAAAGGGAAAATTTAGACTCATTCTTGCTGTATAAAACAAGTAAGTTTGTGTATTTATGCGATACTGCCCTCGATTCTGGCCGCCCCATTCTTAACTAATTTTAAGATAGCGCTGTCACTTTCTTTACTTTGACATAAGAACATGATAGCAAATAAACAGATGTGTTTGACGTTCCTAATTTGACATAAGCTGCTTTAAATAAGAACCGAGCATAGAGCATGTTCCTTATTTTACGTTAAATAAGCAATCTAATGTCAAATTTAAGCAATTTAATGTCAGATTAGGAATGTCAAAGTCGTGTGTTTATTTTCTATCCTGTTATGTCAAATGTAAGAAAGTGACAGCGCTACTAAGAATTAGAATTAGTAACTGGACGGCGTGAATCGAGGCCATTTTCTCGCGTTGTTTCTTAGGCTGTTTTTTGTATGGCAAAGAAACACCTAGTTGCGTTTTGTGTAACATTTTAGTACGAATATAAAGATACGAATTGCGAAGGTCTTCTTTTGACAATATTAAAATGATACTTATTCATGGCTATTTAATAAAATAATTACAAGTAATCACGCCTGTACCTATCTCTTCTTCTGAATAGTAGGTAACAAAATCTACGATATTTACTATTCTGCTGGGAACGCCAGTTTCTTATCTTGAGACAGTAAAGTCTAGACCCTTATACTGCGTTACCACGGCTCTTAAATTTTATACAAAGCTGTTCGCTTGACTATCTTTATGTGATCGCTCTCATAAAATCGTACGCTGTGGCAGATAGGTGTACAATGACTTCCAATTAAATATTTTTAAAAATAATTTCTAAGAAATAAACTTTTTTTTTAATTATTAGTGCAATAAATAAAATAAAAATACTAATTTTTGTAAACCTAATATGTGCTTTTACAAAGAGTTTATTTCTGCCCTATTTAAATTAATCCTTTATTCTTTAAACATCTAAATATACATACCAAAAATTTCGCACGGGAGGGATTCCAACCACGACCTTCAGCGAACCGTGCCGCTGCTCTAACTGCTGAGCCACCGTGCATTCAAACGCCTCCGCCGAAATTAGTGGTCTCAATTCTTTATTTGCTTTTATGTTGTACAATAAAGTTAGGGTATTAGTAGCCATATTATATTCTGTGGTATAGCTTACAATTACCTAATGTTCGCTCCGTATATTCAAAATTAATTAACTAAGTCTAGCACCACTCACTACGTAACAACAGGTAGGTATATATATATATATATTCAAATTACTCGAAGACGGAGATGCCTTGCTGCAACAATACCGTCTAGCTTACAGTATTAATATCCTGATAGTCTGGAAATTGCTTCCTTGCTGGGAGCGATTGAAAAACACGTAATGTGCCAGCTGCATCTCCTCCCGGGCATGCTGTAAAAACCAGCTTAGAGATTCAAGGGTTTCAGTATATTGTAATTTAGGCGATGGGCTGACAACCAGTCACTACAGCAATATACAGATAACCCTCAAAACTTGTCAGATGTGGCGGAACGACCTCTGTTTGGGTCTATGACGCTCTGCCTACACCATTCGGGATACAGGCGTGATAGTATGTACTGATTCCAATTGTGTGGTCTGTAATGAAACTTCTGAACATACTTTGGAATTAACCATTTTGTTTACAAGCAATTTAGCGACCTCCTGCTCGGCAGTTTGGATAGAGTTTCATTAAACATATTTTTATATCTTAGTAGTAAAATTATGATACGAGCTCTGTTAGTAGAAATCCCTTGAAGTCTTTTTAAGAAATCATCTCACATCGTGAACTATGGTGCGAAATATGAAAAAGAAAATTGATCTCCCAACTCCCATGCACAAAATAGTCGATCAATCAGCTGATAGATTTACTTTGCGAGGTTCAATTTATTTTCATATTTCTCCTGTTTCGTGGGAAGGGAAGGATATCCATTATCTTAAGGGGTTACATACACAGTGTACTATTATTTTCCTAAATTCTGCCGAATTTCTATTATCTATTCTTTCGCCTGCTGACTTCTTTCTGTGGAATTTTATCGTCGGGTTCTTCCCTAAACATAGTTATATTTTGCTATTTATTATTATTATTGTGATTATTTGTCCCGTGCTGGGTAAAACACGGAATGTAAAAAGCACTGCAACCGATGATTTCGGTGCATTAAAATTTTAGCGAAGGGCTAACAACCCGTGAGTAGATCATCTTACATTTGACGCTCTGCCTACCCCGCTAGGGATATAAGTAGTTGAGACACGTCAACGTTTAGAATTTGTTTGACCGGGTCAATAAAATAAAATCTCAAATGTTAGTATGCGATATGGCCGCGTTTGTTATTTTGCCGACGGGATATTAACTCGCGACCTCCTTCCAGCGGCGACCTTGTTTGTGCCAACCGATGCAGCAAATTGAGGGGGAGTATTATACTATACTAAAGAGATATAATAATAATATCGATCGATATGGATACTCCTTTATTGGTGACTGTAAACATAATGAGGTATGGGCACTGGGTATGGGTCGTGGATACTACAATTGTATGATTTTATGTAGATGTTCTCTCTTCATGACTAGGTTACAGTTAACATATTTAGTACCTTGCCGAACTCTACATAGGCACTAACTTCTTGTTTTGAGTACATACCGTCTTCAGTTTCTGAAATCTACTAATAGACCCCTGATATGGTTTAACATTGTAAGAATTGTCTCCGATGGTTGAACAGGGGTCAATCTTTTGTGTTCACTCAAGCAGAAAATTGAGGCGCAGTAACACTCCCATTCGATTAATGTAAATGGGAGCTAAGGCCTTTGGGTTTAGTGTACCGTAGGTCAATAAATATAAACAAGGTGTAACGGAAACGCCACAACTACCCACAACAGACACTTCCATGGGTCGAAATATGAAAAATAGCACGATTCCTACTGTATTTTATAAATACTGACAACAAGGTTCATCGAATTGTTCGTCCCGAAATACATACATACATACATAAATCACGCCTTTATCCCTAATGGGGTAGGCAGAGCGAAAACGACCGAAAGGTCGTTTCGCCACGTCTGACAAGTTTTGAGGGTTATTTCAGATGGTCATGTGTATTGCTATTAGTGACAAGATTGTCAGACCATCGCCTATATTGCAATACATTAAAACCCTCGAATCCCTTAGCTGGTTTTTACAGCATGCCCGGGAGGAGATGCAGCTGGCATATTCTATGTTTTTCTATCACTCCCAGTCCAGCATGGAAGATCGTCCCGAAATCCCTACAAAGAAAGAAAGATCAAGAGAAGAAAACAAAACCATTAATCAACCGAAGGGTTAAAACTTATTTTAATCAAATGTTAGAAAATTATTGTGTGTGATACTAATGGATGGCAGTATTGTTCGACGAACTGTGACAAATTCAATTGTTTCTGTTTGTTTAATGTGATTTGCGTGGGAACGTGTGTACGGTCCACCGGGCGTGTATCCCTTTATAAAACCCCCTCTCTCCTTGAAATAGAGTTCAGTTTCGCGTTGCATTGTTTGCGTTGTGTTTTGCGGTAATTGGTAGTACTGTTTACTCTGGAAACTGTGTAATGCCACAGTAAAAGTAAGGAACAGTAAATCGCGCCTTCATACCCGCGTCCAGGACTATCCCTGAGATGCGTCCTCTCCCCACTGGAAACATTTGTTCGCAGGCAACATGCGTATTATGCTTTTGGCGTCTATAGGTAATCTATGCTATCTATCAGGTTGCTCGTGAACGAATACTCTTGGTGAGGACGTACCTTTGAAGACTCAATATCGCCTTCCAACTAAGATCCATATAGATCCAAGTAGCAGGACCATGCTGGACTGGGAGTGATAGAAAAACATAGAATGTGCCAGCTGCATCTCCTCCCGGGCATGCTGTAAAAACCAGCTAAGGGATTCGAGGCTTTCAATGTATTGCAATTTAGGCGATGGGCTGACAACCTGGTCACTATAGCAATACACATGACCATCTGAAATAACCCTCAAAACTTGTCAGACGTGGCGGAATGACCTTTTGGTCGTTTTCGCTCTGCCTACCCCATTAGGGATAAAGGCGTGATTTTATGTATGTATGTATGTAGCAGGCGAGTATGGATTTTTGACAGTGTATAGGTAACATAGTTACAAGGTATGCTAGCTAGTTGCTGTTGCTGCCACCCGTTAATAAATTGATGTAGCAGACCACACGGGGGGATAAAGTGAGATGTCCCATTCCATTACGGACTGCGATCCGTCTGAATTCATCAAACGCCCCCTTCCTTGTTATTTGATACAGTTTATGAATATAACAGTTATATATATGATGTCGCTGACAGGTTCCGAATTTTCTAGTTTCATGTCTTTCCGTGGTCGTCGTAAAACAAGAGAATATATCCAGTGGAACGGGCAGCAATGTGCCCAAATTCAACATTTTAGACAGCACTTGCCTAACTGCATGCCTGCGACGAAAATTTCAATTTGGGGATACTGAAATTTTGTACACATAGGTACATGGAAATTAGATGTGCCAAAACCTACAGCTTATCTGATAATAGAACTGGATATGGTGGCTACATGATTTCCGAATGAATACTCGTATATCCATTCAGGTTTGGACACGTTAGATTTATCTCAAGCTAAATTTTATAGAACTCGCGCATTTATGTAGATTGTATTAAAGCTAGATATTTGAAATAAAAATCCTAGTATTCTTGTTTTCATCTGTTTACTTATAGCAATAGCATGATTTTACCTAGGTAAGGTAATCATCTTGACCTTGTAAAGGAACCTTTGTAATTTTGTCATCAACTCAATCTTTTTGTAGATAAAAGCGGTGTGTTAGACCTACTGCATCTCATAATCACAACATAATATACGCTATTGCAACGTGCGTATTACTTTTATGCTGGACTGGGATCGATAGAAAAACGTAGAATGTGCCAGCTGCATCTCTTCCCGAGCATGCTGTAAAAAGCAGCTAAGGGATTCGAGGGTTTCAGTATATTGTTATTTAGGCGATGGGCTGACAACCTGTCACTACATCAATATACCTACAGATCTATCTTAAACAACCCTCAGAACTTGTCAGACGTGGCGGAACGATCGTTGTTTGGATCGTTGACGCTCTGCCTACCCCATTAGGGATACAGGCGTGATATTGTGTGTGTGTGTATGTGTGTGCAACGTGATATATCAGTACTATCATTACCAGTGTATTTATTATATTACATTACCTTATTTATTAGTTTTATTGGTATGATAGATCGAATAACATTGCCCCGGTTCGCATTCCTCAGTAATCAGTTCTCACATACGCGAGACACAAACCGTTTGAAGTGGGCGATTTCATGTTATTAATACTATTGACTAGATATAATTGTTTAGTTTATATTCATTGATAGTGCATTTACTCATTTATTCCATGCTGGACATGGAACATAATGAACATAGAATGCATCCTTTATCCCTTAAAACAACTTAAACAACATAAATTATTCTTTATTGCACATAAATTACAAAAAAAAAAACATTACAGAGACAAAGTACAAGGCGGCCTTATTGCTAGGGTAGCAATTTCTACCAGGCAAACTTTGGGTAGAGAGGTGTCCCTTACGATATCAAAGTCTCGTTATGTAAGATTAAACTGTGGATTGAAAAGAGTATTGCTCAAAAACTTTTCAATTAGAGTCCATCCGTCTTGTCAGTCGGACTCGGATTGAAATTCTATCGCTCAATGATAAAAAACTTCGGCAGTGCTGTAATTCAGTCCGAACCGTTGGTATGGTAAACTTATGCTCGGTATTTGGTATTGGGTTATTCAGTAACTTTATTATTAACTTATATTTAAGGTGATTCCTACCTGCAAATGGTTGTTTTTAAAAGGATATTTCTCCTAAACGAATCGAAAATTCTAAAAAATATACATCTAAGAAATTAGTTCATGGTCTACAATTGCAACATTTGAAAATTTTCTAGTTCATAAATAAGTACCTATGCTAAAAAAACTGAAAGTAAAGCAGTTTTTATCAGTAAATTTCATATCCCTTCTAAACTATCAGCAGCGCTTTCACGGTTCCTTCGGGAAATTATCCGTATTATGATTATCTAAAATTGGTACAAAGCATTTTTTAATTCGTTGCTTAGTTTTTATGGAACTAGTTTTTTTTGCGTTTTTCGCACATTTTTGACGCGACCACAGACGTAACCGCCACGCCGTAGCGCGCGCTGATTTGAACGATATTCTAAGGCATTACGGGCGATGGTTGCATATATTGTAATCAACCTTCTTAACTGCCCTGGGGTTACACCTTAAGTCCGAATAATAGAAAACATTTTAGAAGATATGCAGACGTAGTCGTAGAAATGGAAGTCGCGTGGGAATATTACCCTTTCGTATGGGAATTTCTATTCGAGTGGTTCAAAAGTACAGTTTGCATCTTCCAGACAGTCCATAACCAACCAACTATTTTATTTTGTTGCAGTCAAAAGCCCTGGGACGAGTGCTGTTTGACCAGGTGTGCAAGCAACTTCATCTCCTTGAGGCAGATTACTTCGGCTTGGAGTATCATGACGTCAACGGGACGAAGGTAAGGTTTAGTCAGATTATTATTTCGAAGAAGACAAAGTGCGAAGCTCGGAAGTTCAAGTTCAAAGTTTTTAGGGGAAACCTATCTTGAACTGAACTATTCTCAGGAGTAATACCAAAGACATGTCTTGTTCGCAGTACTGGTTGGACGTCGAGAAGCCAATGTGCCGGCAGCTCGGCTTGTCCATGCTGGAACCCACCCTCCGCTTCTGCGTCAAGTTCTACACCCCAGACCCGGCCAGGCTTGAGGAGGAATTCACCAGATACCTGTTCTGTTTGCAAGTAAAGCGGGATCTGGCGCAGGGCTGCATACAGTGCAATGAGAACACCGCAGCGCTTATGGCCAGCTACATCGTGCAAGGTAAAGATAATCTTCGTGTCATGACGAAAAAAGAATGCGGGAAGCGTGTCCCTAGTGTACGGCCACACACATTGTAGCGGAACAGGCTAAAGTTATATTTCAGACTAGAAATTTTACTCTGCTGCAATATGGACTCTACAACGTTAATAATACATGCTTTACGATAGGTAAATCAATGTGCGTAGTCAATAGCCACGCATGTGTCAACTATATTTTTGAGTGTTATCTCCTGTCGGCAGTAGTGTCATTTATCCATATTTCTCTATAATTAGCATGACAACTGACTAAAAAGACCTGAAGGGAGAAAGACAGAGAAAGAAGAAGAGACTTCCTATAAGCCTTTCTCTATTGGTTTGGTCAGGGTATATTTTGTTAATTTAAAATATGTTTATTACAGCGGAATGCGGCGATTTCGTTCCCGAGGACTACCCGGACCACACTTACCTCAGCGGATACAAGTTCTTCCCCGGACAGGATTCTGAGTCTGAAAGAAGAATCATGGAGAACCACAAGAAACACATGTAAACCTTTTATACCTTTAATAATTATCATGAGAATGATTAATGTAAAACTCATTATGTCAGATTTATAAGAAAAAATTGTTTATTATAAAGACATTTGACTATACCAACCACATTAGTTCCTTGATTTATCCCTTGGTCGACTTTTACAACACTTTCAGGAATAGATGATGTAAAGATGCGAAACTAGACTCAAATAGAAACACACGATATGTTTTTTGTTTTACTAAAATCTTCAAAACTTGGTCTTGTTAAAACGAAATCGGAACTGCCACATTTCAATTTAAACTGCAACAAATAGTTGTCAACTTTGTGAAACGGTCGCCGAGCGGAATTGGCTCTGTCAGGCAATACGTCAACAATACGTTTGGTCTGGACAAATCTGCGGAAAGCTGGAAAGCGATGGATATTTACTTTCGCTTGATCATCCTCAAACCTTTTTTGTCCTGGTTTGCTTAATACTGCGGGGAGACATCTTATTTCCATGACAATGGGAGCCAAATAAAAACATAGAATGTGCCAGCTGCTCATTCAGGGCATGCTGTAAAAACCGTAAAAGGGATTCGAGTCTTAGGCGATGTACTGATAACCTGTCATTATAGCAATACAAGTTTTCTAAAATTGCCCTCAATATCTGTCAGACGTGGCGAAAACACCTTTTACCAGGAATTTTACGCTTAATTTTAGATACAGGCGTGACTTTTTATGTAATTTAATGAAACAATTTTTCTTTTGCAGTGGCCAAAGTCCTGCGGAAGCTGATTTAAATCTATTAGAAACTGCGCGACGGTGTGAACTATATGGTAAGCCATAAATTCCTTATCTCATTACCATGTAAGTTTTTGCAATGTATTTCATCCATTAGCAATACAATGTAAAGAAATGAAATAGAGAAGATTGTTTAGAAGGAAAATGCAATTTATTTTCAACATATTTCTTATAAGTTGAAGACGTAGGTAAGCGATTAACGAGATTAAGGTGGAAATGAGCGGGACACCTGGCTAGACGGGATGACGGACGGTGGACCAAAGCAGTCACGGAGTGGTGGCCAATAGGAGCGATAAGGCCAGTGGGCAGACCACCGGCTCGATGGTCCGACGACATCGTCAAATACATAGGCGCGAACTGGATGAGACTAGCACAGGACCGTGAGGAGTGGCGCAGTAGAGAAGAGGCCTATACCCTGCAGCGGGTGGATGTGGGCTGAAGATGATGATGATGATGATATTTCTTACCCTCATCCAGGTATAAAAATGCACCCAGCGAAGGACCACGAAGGCGTTCCCCTGAACCTGGCTGTGGCACACATGGGCATAGTTGTATTCCAGAACTACACCAAGATCAACACATTCAGCTGGGCCAAGATACGCAAGATCTCCTTCAAGCGGAAGAAGTTCCTCATCAAGCTGCATCCCGAGGGTTATGTGAGTTGGTCATGCTATATTTTATTACCACTGTACAGTTTTTTTTTTTATTATTCGGAATGGGTTTGCCCTTGACTCTAGACACCTAGGTCAGGAATGACCGCGATAGAGTCGACGATGGAGCGAGCAAACCCAGAGGATGCCTGTTAAGGCACTGGCATTCTCATGCACCGACGGAACACAGCAAGCTGTTTGGCGCCGGACTCCGGTGAGAGGGTGGTAGCGAGCCAGGCGGCCCCTTATTACTTATAAGGGCGGTTTTAGCATTAGTTAATTCGAAAGACATATATTTTTTTATGGGCTCCTTTTACGTTACTGAAACACCCCCTAAGCTATGGCACGCAATTAAATAAACACCCTGTATACTGCATTTTATTAAGCTACCTATATTTTTTGATTTACAGGCACAGAAATTATTTGAATATTCATTTTCGCTTTCGCTAGGGCCACTCAACATGAGAGGTGTTTTTTATTAGTTTTATTTGGCGGTGAAAGTTCCGCAATATTCGCGTTGAACCACAACCACCCACAACTCTCAGTTATGATAATGAGATAAACTTTGTTCTTTCCGCGCAACTTTGTTCCCGTTAACCGATTTTAATTATTCAATGTGTGCTTAGAATTATCCTGGTTTGAGTCTTGGCGTAAGAAAGTTCTAAGATTGACTTATTCGTAACTTCCAAAGTTGGTTAGTTGGAGAAGAGATTTGACCGTAAAAAGTATTCCCACCTTTAAAATTATGTCCACAAATACGCTATTTGACTGCTAGTCAAATCAGAAACTTTTTATGAAATGTCAAAAACGATTTTTTGTATTAAAATACAGGCTTATGACGTCACTGGCTTGTAAATATTGACTACTCAAATCAATAACTTGATTATTAAATCGAAATATGTATTTGTTTTTAAATGATGAATGAGATCCACAGTATTTTAGCCATCAGTTTTAAGGTATAAACGTTTTGAATTTTTTTAGCCACCCAGTCAACATGCCTATTCTACTTATACTTCACTGGTTATACTTCACTGTGCTAAAAGCTCTTTTATGCAGCAACTGTCATGAGAATAATTTCGCTAATTATTTTTACTCAACAACAACACAACTAAGTTCCAATGTAGAACCGTAGGTGGGTTAAATACCTATACAACGTGTAACAGAAAGGGTATATGCATCGAGAAATGGGTGAATCTACCCATGAAACTAAACAACTTTCCCTAACGGAAAATAGGTCGAATAACGAAAAAAAAATAATTTGGTCTTCCATACAAAATGCATCAGCTGATAGCGCATTTAGTATGGGGAGTCAAAATATTTTTTTCGTATTTCGACCTATGTTCCTTAGGGAAAGTTGCTCAGTTTCATGGGTAGATTTACCCATTTCTCGATGCATATACCCTTTCTGTTACACGTTGTATAAACTACTCGTCTCAAAGAGTAGACATACAATGAAATCCTTGTAGATAGGATACGTATTAGTGTTGTTTTTAAGCTATTGGCACCTTTTAATCGGTTTTGAAACCAAAGATAATACCGGTATTTTGACCATATCGATTTGGTACCGATACTAAAATAAAAAACCACCGGTTCGATCGCGCAACGTCGCTTCAGCCTTTTGCCTGTGTGAAGTACCGGTTAAAATGCCGTTTCTTTTATACAGGTATCTAGAAAACCGCAAAACGTTGCGGTATTTTTTCTGTAATATCGATAACAATACCGGTTATTATAAAAATACCGATATACAGTCCCTGATTATAATTATTCCTTTTTCAGGGTTACTTCCGCGACGTGGTGGAATTCTTCTTCGAGGGTCGCAACGAGTGCAAGAACTTCTGGAAGAAGTGCGTGGAGAACCACGGCTTCTTCCGCTGCTCCACCGTAGCGAGGCAGCCAAGGCACAAGACAAGAGTCATGTCCAGGGGGTCATCTTTTAGGTAAGGATTCTGACAAATTCCAAAGGACCCCCTATCGAGGTCCAGCGCTAAATAGCTGTTCTATCGTCGTGTGTGGGAATGACAGTAGCCTCAGAGTGAGCTCCCTCCATCGTCAACTCTGTCTCGGTCACAACCACAACCGGCCTGGACTAGAGAAAAAAAAATAATAATAACAAATATAGCCACATGAGCAACAGTCGTGATAATATGTATGTAAGTATGTATGTATGAGCATCTTAGGTCACCTTCAGAGCTTAAGTGTCCCTATACCCACCCTATTATATAATGTTCCCATTAGTGTTTTTCTTCTTTCGTGTAGTTGTAGGCTCAAACGATTCAAAAAAGAAAAAAAAACTTTGTCTAACAACATTTTGTTATTTATAGGTATAGCGGCAAAACGCAGAAACAGATCGTCGAATTCGTCCGAGACAACTACGTGAAACGACAAACATTCCAAAGGTATGCTCACACTGACATAAGCTTAATATTAGCCTTATGCAGTTCACTTAAAACATAAGTAATGCATGTACAAAGAGAGTCAGCTTTAGCGCTATAGTGGGTGATATAGCTTTTGTATTATGTACTTTTAGGTGTAGTTAGTGCTTTTACGTGTTTTGAGTGAAGTTCTGTTCAAAGTGACGCTTTTGCGAATTTGCTAAAAGGTATAAACTGTAATATTTTACTTAGATTGTAGTTTGGTCTAGTCTAGCTGGCCCTACTGAGATTTCGTAGAAGATGGTAGAAATAAACAATACCTAAAAGCTTTCATATTGAGCAGAGTTTCCCGACTGTTAATTTAATATCATAGAAGAATTAATAGGTCTTATATTAAAAATAGGGTAAAATATTTTACACATTAATACACAGATTAGAATAAGTGATAATTTAAGGTGAGTGGTTAGCATGGGAGGGCGACTATAGCTTTTGGTAATGTATTGGGCGTTGTGTGACATTGAAACGACCGTCTGCATGGTACAGAAAGGTCCCTAAGAACTACTAAATTATTATTGAATTTTGAACGGGAGGGGGTTTGCTACTGTTTGTCTGATTGTATATTTTAGTCGTAGCTGGGTTTTAAAACTATACAAAACATAGGTGGAACCGGTAAAAATAATGAAGTTAGGTTTGTACAGTCGTACAAGGATCTTTTGGCGCGTGGGTGACATTGACAGCACAGATTATCTAGTATACATAACCTAACGGACATGTATACTAGGTAATCTGTGCTGTCAATGTCACCCACGCGCCAAAAGATCCTTGTGCGACTGTAGTCATGTATTTTGTTTTCTAGTGATGTGCCGAGAGTCAAAAATAACCGGTATTGTAATAACCGGTTTGTCTTGAGTATTACTTACAAATTATCGTATCTGGAAGTTGAACTAACAAAACAGAATAAAGTCAAATACGTGCCAGTTCAAAATTTATCTCAAACAGTTTTATGAAATTTTTTGTTTGGCTATAAAACTCCGCTTATGCGATCGGTGATCGCTGTATTGGACAATTAGTGCGCGAACCCCCTTATCAGGCTTCGAATAGTTGTATTTCGATGGTGATTTAGTAACTCGAGCATGCGCTGTATACGTTGAGACTTTCGCTTCTTCCAAAACGAGTTCAAATTAGACGAGGCGTTCGGTCGGAGGATGGTGTGCTCGAAATTTAGGGATTCTTTTGACAAATGATGGGTCTGCGCTCCTTAAATAATATTATTCATATAAAAATTACGATGAATTTATATAAAATTCCTGTTTGCAGTCTCGAATACAGCGACACGCTCGTTCTTCTTGTGACGCTATATTTTAAGCATCTATTATCTTTCCCCATTCACTGTTAAACAGTTCATTTGTGTTTTACTTATTATTCATTTTGTAAAATGTTTCTTCACGTTGTTTCTTAGAACAGTAGAATAAGTTTTCATCTACATACTATACCCAATCTGGTAATAATGATTCCTTAGCGTCGATTGCATTTGCTATCTGTTTTGAGGTAGTGCAATGTCTACACTTTAATACGCACTGATTTAAGCTGAGCTGAACATAAATTGAAGTAGTTACATATTGTTATACAATTTGTTCTATTTTATGTAGAACTTATCCTATTTTCATCTCAAACAATAAAAACCTAACACTGATAGATGCAAAAGTTAGTGTTACATTATAAATTCGTCTAGTTTTAAATTAAATGATATATAGGAGTGCAGGCCCGTCTCGTATATTTCGATAGCCGCTCGCAGCGCTCAATACAAACCAAAAGCTGGTCCCCCACCCACCATCCTCCGACTGTGCAGGTCGGGGTCTTTCCGTGCATCGCGCTCGGTCGGCTCGTCGCGCGGCAACGTGTCCACGCCCGGCGCCGCCACGCCGCACACGCCGCACACGCTCAACCAGAGCATCTCCGCGCACCCGCTGCTGCCGCTGCCGCCGGGCTCGGACGGTATGTACAGCTAGACAAGAATGGCAACGTGTCCTCACAGAAAGGCGGCAGGAATCTTCCACACAAAAGGAGACATCGACGCTGAAAGTCTGTGTTATAACCTATCCCAGGGCGAAGGTATGAAGCTTTGTCTCTACAATTTCTTGCTCTTGTGATACTACTACAGTCGTAAAAGCTTTCTTACCGCGTAAAAGTCCATTTGAAAAGGTACGTGTATAATTGGTAACTAACAGCCGTATTCTGACCGGTTTTTACAATCGAAGTAATCGCAGACACAGCTTATAGAATCTTGTGAAAAATAGATCAACTGATTGTGGGTCAATAGACATCTCAGTTTCAATTCTTTGCAAAACTTTAGATTAGATTTCCTTTTGTAGTATGAAGCAGATTATTAAAACTGAAACATTCTTATTTCCCCCTACACATAATCTTTGTATAATGAAACCGGTTAAATAAACATCGATATTTTTGAGATTATTTTGATATGTGAAACCGGTTAAAATTTAATAGGTATTTCTAATTAATACAGACATATTTTAAAAAAACCGGTTAAATAAAATACCGGTAAACCGGTAACAATATTTTAACCGATTTATCAACGTTTTGTTCGGTTAATGTCTAGTATTTTTATATCACTTGACAATAGCAGAAATGACTTATAAACAAGATTGCCTCAAATAAATATTAACTAAACGTAATTATATTTACAGCGATTTCCCTGGAGTGGGACAAGCAACCTCACTACCTGGAGGCTTCTCTGATGATGAAGGGCTACAGCGCGGAGGAGGCTCGTGTGGCGGCGGCGCGCACTCGCCGGAGCTCCCCCCCTCCTCGCGTCACTCGCCCGCCGCTCGCTCCTACCGCCTATGCCGCCACGAGGGACAAGGTGAGATGCTCCTCACTGCAGGTACTAAGTGCCTCGCCACGTTATCCGTCTCTCTCCGTCTTCGAATTAAACCGTCGTGCGAGCGCTAACCCTACCGAGTGGCCCTTATTGTACAACTTTTAATTAAATAAAACAAAAACAGCTTTTTCAACTCAATTAGGCCATTATGAATTTTGTAGAATGCCTTTTGGTCTTAAAAAGGCTCCTGCGACGTTCCAACGTGCAATGGACAACGTTATCTATTTGGCGCTTTAGGTCAGAGATGACATAGACAGTCGGTCCACATTAGTAAAATTGGCAATCCTATTAAAATCATACCTACCTATGTTTGTAGACTCTTACTTAAGTATAAGAATTTCTACTCAACTCAAAAAGTATTTGTGTAAAATATAGTTGTGTGACAAATCGTAGAAAGTAGTGTAGTAAATATAAGACAATAACTTGTATATTAATCCTCAAATTCTTAATTATACTTATGGAGGCTTTCGCTTTTAGATTTTTATCAATATTTAGATGAATATTTATTTTTTTGAAACAAAGACATGATTAAGATTAGAGGATAAACTTTGATTTAATAAGTAGTGCTTCAAAATCTTGATTTCAACATGGCGAATCAAATTTCTGTTTCTTTCAGCTGGAAAAACTATACTACAATCAGATCGTAAGGGCCTTTCCAGAATTGGCTAGTATCTGTTCTAACCCCCTTTCAAAATTCATTCCTAATTGACTTCTCTTTTCGCCTTCGTATATGTTATATGCAATAGTTATGGGAGTAAGGTAGCACTGACAAAAGGCAAAACTCTCTTGCGATTTCTTCAATTATGAATAACAAAATTATGTTTAATCCTGTCGAACTATTATTAAAGCATCAAAATATTTCTTTAAAAAAAATAATTATAAGGATTTTAGCTTTAAAAACTGATGTACAAGGGCCCCTTTATGGCTTTTTCTATTATAATAATCGTGAGAGAGTTTGCTTAAATTGTCAGAAGAGCAAGGGGGTAATATAATTACGTAGTAATTTAACCCTATGCACGTTTTATAAACCGTCCTCATACCCAGATAAGATTCGGTAATTCTATGTCCTTTATTGAAAGACTATCGTAAATTCTACTGATTTCTCAATCCTCTAGTGACTTCGTAGCATGCAGTTTTTTTTAACAAATATCTGTCAAATTGTATGGTAATTTGACAGGTAGATGCGATATATTGCATGCTACGGGGGGGGGGGGGCTGGACATATTTATTACCTATTCTTATGTTATAATTTGTTGTACAGCACAAACATCACAAATCGCACTGTTAACATCTCACTGGGCACGGAAATGCGTCTTAAAATTCTATTTGTGGTTTAAGAGTACATGTTATACATAAATCTAATACCCGACAATATTTGAAGGCGTTTTATTTGTATTATTTTAGTTTCATTTGAATTTAATTTCAGTTCATAGTTTTTGTATTTTAACCAAAATATTATAATACCAATACCATTTGAGTATTAGTAATGACCACGTCACGGAAATATAGACATCTAACATTGCAGTGATATTTCCAAATAGTTTATTATTGAAGTAGACATGCGTTTTTCGGAAAATCTTGTCAGGTATTAGAAATCACACCGTCACGTCATACTTTAGTTGGCTGGTCGAAAAAACACAGTATTTATGGTTTGTAATTTCAACAGGCGGGTCCAGAAGTAGTGACCCATGCAGAGGTCAATCATCATCTTACGGAGGATTCGCCTCTGCCTCATCGGACGATGACACCATTGGTAAGATTTTTTTTATTATTACTGTCTAGGTATCCTTTCCTGACTCTTATCTAGGCCAGCCAGAGGTAGAACCAGCCACAACAGTCCATTGCTGGACTATACAAAGTCCATGTTTATACAAAAACATACAACCGAATTGAGAACCTCCTCCTTTGTTTTGGAGTCGTTTAAAAATGCTGAATTCCTTGGATATAGTGGGCTTTTAAGAGATCTGCGGGTAGATGGGGGATTATGCTGTCTTGATTCAGATAGCACTTGCTGGGATCTGGGATCGCATTATTTTCATTATCATTTTCTCTTTTTGTATCAGGTATCTCCGGAGAGTACATGGAGCCAGGGGAGCTTGCCCCGCGGCAGTGGGCGCGCGCGCGCTCCCACTCCGCCGCCTCGTGCCCTCCCCCGCCCTGCAGGTCAGAGCCCCCCGCACACACCCACCCACACGCACACGCACACAACACACTCCCACACCCACACCCACACGCCCATGTACACCACTGCCATCCGCCATGTCGCCGCCTCCCCTAGCGTCTATCCGGACTTTGTGCTCACCAAACAGTCTTCCAGCTTTAAGAAGTCCTCGGAACGGCTCGAGTATGAACTGTCCCAAGTGCACATGTACTCCGCGGGCGGTTCGACTCGGTCGAGCCGGTCCGGAGGATCCCTTCTACTAGAGGAGGTAGAGGACGCACCGAAGGCCAAGTTAGTCTGGCGTCGCAGCGCTAGCTGCAGGAATCTCAGAGATTTCAGCTTCGACGACGCCGGTAGAACGAAACGCAGAGCCAAACCGAAACGCGACACGCGCAGCATGGTCGCGGACCTCGACTCGTACTACCCGACGGGAGGACGTATAGATTCACCGATTACGCGATACGACGACGCGCGCACTCTAGCGTTTGTTCTCGGTACGCAGAGTTCTATAGAGTCGCAGCGGGAGATGATAGGACGTACATACTCTTCTAGCTTTCCGGGTGCTATTAGCGAGCCCAGACTCGATGCGCCAACATTCGTCCGCAGCGGTTCGCAGGATGATATCTCTCATGACAGCTACGAGGTCATCGAACGATCTGATGATGAATCCGAAAATCCAAGATACGCAAGAATCCAACCTCGTTCGGTCGTACACACCCGTTCCTGCTCGTTGGATTCTGGGAACGGCTTACCCTCTGATGATGATCAATCGCTGTCTCATCTGTCTGAATGCGATGATCAAGATCCTGATTTAGGATTAGGCAGCGTGAAGTACAAGAGTGACAATGATATTCCTCTGGATCCATTCTTGCTTGACGATCCTAGGGTGTTACCACGCGAGAAGCTTTCTGTCAGATCTGATGGCAGCTTCTACAAGGAAATCAAACGCGCTCTCGGTTCTAGAACTTCTAGTCAAGAATCGAAGAGCGATATTTATGAGAAAATATCTAAGAGTAGTGCTGAATCCAGCAAGAAGTCTCGAGACAGTGTCTATCATACTGACAGCAAGAAGTCTCGTGAAACATTGAAGAGCAAGAGCTCTGACAGATCAGGATCAAGGACTTCAAGTGGGGATTCGAAATCGGATTACTATGACTGTAAGAAGAACTTGTATGAACCGGATGAGGTACCGGGTTCTAGGCGACGCAGCAGCGCAAGCGTACAAAATGCTTACATGGATCCGTTTGAACCGATATCTCCATCTTCTGATTCTGCTGATTCAGGCAAAGAATACTATGACACTCAACCGACATTCATCGGAATGGAGCAACCGGAATACAGAGAAAAGCTCTTCGACAAATCTCATGAAGACTTAATTGCGAATATCGCTACATCACCGAATTATTACCACATTCCGCCTCAATACTCTACGTTTCCGAGTAACAGTAAACAACATAGAGAGCCCAGTCCGATGCATGCAGCTAGTTTGCAAAACGTTGATCTGGATCCATATGTTCAGTATTCATCAGATCTAAGTCCACCAAAGAAACCGGACGACTTTTCAACTGAAGAGGAAGAGTTAGCTCTGCAACAACATTGGCCGGAAAATATGGGCCTTGAAGAGATTGACACTCGCGCTGCAAAGATACACAGCTACCAACGCCGACGTTCTTCCGACACTGTCTTTAGTTTCGACAAAGACAAGATCGAATCTCTTACGCGTTCTACGAGTAAAGAGAACGCACCACCGACGTCACATCTCGTTAAAGAATCTTCCAACGAATCGGAGGTAAATATTCGTATATTACCAGCTATGGATAGCATTGAATATGCTAAGAATAAAGCGTTTAAAGCAGCCGGTATACCGCCGAATATTCTTCAGTCAGAGTTCGACAAGAGAAGAGTTCATACTCATATGGTGAAAAAAGGAGATTTGAAGGAAGAACTCATGGCCAAGACTCATTTTGATGAATACAATCCCAAACTTATATTGGAGACTAGTTCAAGTAGCCGTCTTGCAGACGCTGCTGTACCATACACTCATCCCACAGTGGAAAGAACTAAATCTGATCCAAACAGCCTTGCAAATAGACCAAGATTCAGTAGTGTCAATTCGCGAAGGCATGTACTGATGCACCAAAAGTCAATAGATTTGACGCCAGCGGAATCTAGTGATGAAGATTACATATTTCGTCAGATACCAAGCGCTCCACCGATCGCTAGTAAGCGTTCTCATTTCGAAATGCCTGTGCGTCATCCTGATTATCAACGTCCGCAATTTGACTTACCTAAAAACTATTTCAAAGAGTTCGATGCTTTCAAAGCAGGTATAAAGGATAACAAAAAAGTGGACGACGGATATGATATTCCGTACGTCTTGCACAAGAGGCATGTTATGAATGGCACCGCTCCTTCACCTATGGATGACAAGCGACAGCAGCCACCTGATATCATTATGCTCCCACCGCAAAATGGTCGCCATATTGTAAATGCTCATCCCAGATGCAAATATCACGACCATCCGAAATCTCCGCGTTCGCCTAAGTCGCCAAAATCACCAAAATCTCCTAAGTCGCCTAAGTCTCCTAAATCACCAAAGTCGCCGAAAAGTCCAAAGTCTCCTAAATCGCCAAGAAACAGCGTCCAAGTTGATCATAGTTCGAAGTTCTTGGAAGTGGAAAACCGCGACTTCTTATTTACCCAAAACATAGACCTGTCTAAAGTTGACCCTGTCACCTTAGAAGTCGATAAGAGTGGCCAGTTGCAACATTTTCCGAGTCCAAAGCGAGACATTACTAAGTTAGACCCGGCTTTACTTGAAACACTCAATTCTAAGCTGAGTCAGATTGAAAGCGATTCTGCTACTAGCTCTAAAACTGACAGCATACGTCAAGAAGGACCTCAGTATCACGAAATAAAATTCGCAATAAACGGTCGAAACGTGCCGCAGCCCCCAATTTGCAAGGATCCAAAACCTATGTCGGCTGCTGAAAAACTTCGCGCAGACATAAAATCGAATCAAGGTAAATTGCCTTCCAAGAGAGGTAAAGGCAAAGGAAAGAAAGGGCCAGGGTCTAAAATAAAAGGGAAAGGTGGCAACAGTAAAATTCGTATTACTTCATTCTCATCAGATGATGAAAGTGTTGATTCTGACGATGTTTTTGGCACCACTGAAGCAGCTCCAAAGCTGGAATTTTCTCCACCACAGTCACGCAAAGAATTGGAGCCTATTTTGCAACATGAGTATGATAAAATGACGTCTGGAGCTTGGCACCGAGGCCAGACTATGAGTTCCACAGAAATTGAAGGCTCACCTCCGCAATGTAGAAAGCTAGCAGAGCTTGAGGCAAAATATCACCCTCCCCCTAAAGCCTTAGAAACAACTCCCAGTGGCAACGCTACTGAGTTAAGACGTATATCTGAACGTTCGATATCAATTCCCAGTTCTGAGGATGACATCGCTATTAAAATACCGAATATAGAAGTCAAACAACTCAGTAAAGAATCATCCACTTGGGAGTACAATGAAAACATTCCATCTCCAATTTTAGAGGGTGCCGAGTTTCTAAGATCAGACGATGAACATTTAGCTGACATGGAAATACAAAAGGTAACTGGCATACGTACTCAATCTGAAGAACAAAGTGATGGAGCATCGTTTGATAAAAAAGATACATTGAAACCTGACTTAAAGAAAAGCTTACGCGATGAACTTATCTCCCCAATGTTACGCAAACAAGGCGGAACACCCATACTTTTTGCACATGCAAGACTGAATCTATCCGAAGGATCAGTATTTTCGTTGCAACGTCAAAAAGCTACTCAAGACTCGCCAACAGCTAGTCGCAGGGCTAAGAGCTTGGATACACCTGTTATACAGTTGCATAGATTGCCGCCAATGAACGCATTTTCGTCAAAAGATGATACGGTTGAGGACATTAACGAAGAAGGAACGATACTGGAAGAGAAGCCTTTGATTGAAGATAAAGGAAAAATGAAAAAAGAAATAGATAAAATTGAGGAGGTAGAAGAGGAACAAACTGAGCAACCAGAAGATCTTAAAGCGGTTGTGATTGATAACGAAGAGCTACAACTTTTAGAAGAACTAGTCGAACAACGACGTCCTCGTTCTTTTAAGCGCAGGTATGATTTAACGAAGCTTAACCAAGCTAAATCTCCTAATCGATCACCGTTGACCAGGTCACCAATATCTCGCTCGCCACTTTCGAAGTCACCATCTAGGTCACCTACGTCTAGCCTTAATTCACCGAGAGGCAGTATAAGAAAGCTTTCAGATTTGAGCGAAGACCAAATAGTACCTGACATTGAACGTATAAAACGTAAAGACAAAAAGAAGCTTACTTTGAAAACGAAACCCGAAGATAAGCAAAAGATAACAAGCAAACTAAACAAAGGCGGTTCATTGGACACTAATGCGACAAAAGTAAAGTCTTTGCAGACTCAAAAGTCCTTACCATCGAGTCTTAAAGAGAGACCAGACTTTTTGACAGTACCGCCACTAGAAATAGCGCGTGCAAAGAGTCAAGAACTGGAGCAAACTGAAAGAAAGAAAATAGGGAAAGAAAAGTCCAAGTCATTGGAAAAAATGGAACTTAAGCGTGGAGGTAGCAAGGAAAGGACTAAATCTACAGAAGAAAGTGACACCGAAATTGCAAAGCGTAAAGAAAAACAACAGATGCTGTTTGAAGCAGCTCTGAAACAAACTAAAACAATAATTAGTCCTGTCAAAGATACTATGCCGCCATTCCCACCACCAGAAGACAAGATTGTTGTGAAAACTGAGGGCGACAAGATAATCATAGAAACGAAAATTACTAGTAAGGCGGAAGATCACGTTTTTATTGCCAAGTCTCCTAAAAAACTCGATAACAAACTTACCGGAAAAATAAGCAGAAGTTTCGAAGATCAAAAGACTTCGAAAACAAGTGGCAAGTTGAATAAAAGCCTGGATGACAAATCTAGTAACTCAATGGAAGATAAGATTGACGATATCGTAGCTTTGCAAAAATCACCTAAGACATTGTCTAAAAAACAAGAGATCAAACAACAGATTGAAGGAAAAGTAGTTTACCAGAAAACAAGTGTCAAATCAAAAAGCTTGGAAAGAAATGTGGACGCACATCTTGATGCTAAAGTGAAATCAAAAAGTTTGGACAGAAATTATGTGACTCCTCAAACTATAACTTCGCCAGATACTAGTGAAGTACATTTCAAGCAAGAGGTAGTTAAAGTAGAAGTTCATCCTAGCGTTGAGGAGGAATATGAATTCACAGCACCTCTACCAAAGAAACCAGGCTCAAAAGATGTTTCACCTACACATAGCTACAAAGAAAAGGAAGATGACTCATCCATAGAATGGATGACAAGCTCCCAATCCCAACACACGGTTATTGAAAATGATACGCAGAATGTTATAATAGAACGTCGAAAAATTGATATTTATAACAAACAACAGCGACAAAATGAGTTACAGGAAAGCAGAAGCGCTCAAGACGTACATAGTCTACTATCTGAAAGAAAACCAGAAGTAGCGCGATTAACCAGCGAAGAAGAATCGCTAACTGAAGTCAGTGAACTAAAAGTATCAGATGAAAGCCATATGCTCGGTGTATCCTTGCCGTATATTGATGCCGATAGCTCCTCGGATCAAGATGGTTCGAGAAAAGATAAGAAAACAAACCTTTCTCGTGGAAAAAGTGACGATAGTTCTTGGGCAACCGTTGATAATGAAGAAGAAGAAACTGCAGATACGGATTTGCCTCTTTCTGACAATGGGAGTGGCAGAAAAAGTAAGAATAAAAGGTCTTTAGATCCTCAAGGTACATTTGATGAATCATCTACAAGCCTGGCCGAGTTTCTGAGACATGAATCACAGTCACAAATATCTGAAAGTGACTTAGAAACAAAGAAATCAAGAAAAACGCCACCGAAGTCCATTGACTTTGCAACACTTAAACGTAAAAAGAATAAAATCATTGTCACACCGCCTCAAGAAAATAGTCCTACTGTGGAAAACATTCCGTTTATTGATACTAGCTCGAAATCTACTAACCAATCTGAAGGAGAGCAGACAGGCAGCTCGGGAAGTGCCAAAGATATTTCGCCGACTGATCAGAAAAATGAAAAGCTACTTGCAGCCAAATCTAGACGCAGTGAATTATTAAAGCTAAGCGCTGAACGTTCACGTAGTTCCGAATCAACTTCGTGGACTAGTATTGAAAAAGATGTAAGTCCATCGAGTGCTCATATTAAAGGCAGTTCTATTGATGATGAATCTAGTGTTAGCTGTTCTATTGCTAGACCATTGGGCATATCACAAGATATCGAAAAGCTAAATAAGAAAGATAGAGAGTGTTTGGAAGAATTGAAACAGGCCATGGAATATGGAGAAGAACATTTAATGACTCATAATGTTTTATCAAGTGAACAATCAAAATCAAATTCAAAATCACCTTCGCCTGGACCAGAAATGAGCCGCATTGAAAGTCCACGTAGTCCTCGCAGCCCTCATAGTCCAAGAAGTCCACATGGACCAAGAAAATCGCCAATTCCGACTCTAGAAAAACAAGCCAAGTTGATTCTCAGAAAGCCCCTACCGACTCAGATTCAAGCTCAGAGAGCATTGATAAAACTGTAGAACGACTAATATCAAAACCAAATATCAGAAAAACTAACCTTGATAAAATAGGTAGAGCAGTGGCCGAAGAATCAGAATCAAGTCAGTCGGCTGCATCGAAAACTTCCGATATTAAAAAATATGTTACGAGACCAAAGAAAACGAAGATATCTATTACAATATCTCAAGAAGATCAAAACACTACCGTTGACTTCGATGACGATGGCAACGTAATTGCTACTCCATCGTTTGATAGAGATTTAATAGCCAAGAAGCGAGCACTTAACAGTGACCAAAAAAGCTCTTCCAAATCAAGTATGGATACTACAACTACAACAACAACTCCATCAAAAGGATCATTGAGCGTTGATGATTCTTCATCGAGGAGAAGACGCCTTGATGATCAAAAGAGTTCTTCTAAATCTAGTATGGATTCAAGAGGTTCTCTTAGTGTAGAATCTAGGGGTTCATTCGAGACAACTGAATCGACGTCTGGATCTTTAGGTGAAGCATATCGCCGCGGTGAAGAGCTTAAACCGACATGGCGTCCGTTCTTTGGTGCTTCGGGTAGTGAAAATAGCACGAGTATTGAAGAAGCATGGATACCGCATGATCACGAAGGCTATGAAAATCTCAACTTAAATAAAGAAAGCTTTGAATACAATCAAAAAAATGATGGATGATTTCCAGACTTTTTCTAAAAATCCACCACTTTCGTCACATGGTTCAAAAGATTCAACAGAGGCTGATTTCACTGACGATCTCACTGATTTCCCAGTCAATTTACTATATCCTGCAACTTCTTCAACCTCTTCAAATGACTTGGTTATTGGGTATGGTCAAACCTTTGGACGCACTTTATCTCGGATATCGGAACGCAGTACCGCTTCTGAAAAGACAAGCGCTGACGAAGATTCGACCAAAGCTTGTTCTCGATCTGAAAGTATCAACGAAGAGTCCTTGAACTCAAGCGACCACCAGGCCAGTCTAAGCTCTGATCCTCCGAGTAATGCTAACATCGCCTACATATCGGACACGGATAGGCGTACGTCAGCCGAGATGCCAGATATTCCTATAGATCAGACAAAGATAAGCGAAATGTATGAGTCTAGAAGGGAAGCGGAACGAGTTGCTAAACGAGAAGAAAGTTTAGAGCGCAAGAAAACTTCTGATAGTCCTAAAACCCCGGAAAACCGCAAAAAAACCTCCATCTAAGCAATCCTCACCAAGTGACAGCCAAGAGTCCGAAGACTGGCCCCTACCAGAGTTACCACCTGTAGCCATTAAAGTGAAAGAAATTGATGAACATCACAGAAGGAAATCCAGCGATGAGTGGCCTTCATTGCCATCAAGCCTCCTTGAGACTCCGATTGTAGAAAAGGTACACATTTATTACATGAGTAATGAACCTGAGCAAGCAACACAAGTCATTCTCAAGTCTGAAAGCTCTAAAGATCAGCTGCAAGGTTCGGATGATGATAGCGACACTCTTAACAATGAAAACGAACTTGAAAGAGATGTTCCTGAGTCAAAATCAGAAAAATCTATGAGTAGAGCTAGCGAAAAAACGTCTAGAGGTGTGAAACCGATCCCTTATGACAAATCTGGGTACATGGTAGAACCTTTAGAAAAACCTGAAAAAAGTGTTGTGCCAAGTTATGATAAATCATGCCTGAGCGGAACACTTAGTAAATCATGTCTTATGGGTGACATGGGTACTTGCTGTTCTAACACTGAACATAAATCGTTTACTAAAAGCAATATAGATGAGAAGGTCATCATAAACCAACCTCAAAAGTCTCCTACCAACAACAGCCCAATATATGATGATGATCACTTATTTGCTGATGATGTATTCGGTGGTGACAGTAAATCACTTTCACCAGACTTTGATAAATTCTCGCAAGTTGGAACTCAAAAGTTGTCGCTAGGTTCAAACAACTCTGATACTTCAATTGACGATTTACTATCTCAAACTAATGCAGAAGATACTGTTCGTGCAGTAACTAAACTTAGTACTGGTAGCGCTAGTGCTTGCAAAAGATGCAGTCATAGTAGTCACTCGGAAGAAGAAACGAGCTCTTTCGGGACTAATTATTGTTTTAGTTTGTTTCAGAGCTGCTTCAAACAGCATCTGTTGTTTTTCTTTACGCTTTGCAATTTCGGTGTCACTTTCTTCTGTAGATTTAGTCCTTTCCTTGCTACCTCCACGCTTAAGTTCCATTTTTTCCAATGACTTGGACTTTTCTTTCCCTATTTTCTTTCTTTCAGTTTGCTCCAGTTCTTGACTCTTTGCACGCGCTATTTCTAGTGGCGGTACTGTCAAAAAGTCTGGTCTCTCTTTAAGACTCGATGGTAAGGACTTTTGAGTCTGCAAAGACTTTACTTTTGTCGCATTAGTGTCCAATGAACCGCCTTTGTTTAGTTTGCTTGTTATCTTTTGCTTATCTTCGGGTTTCGTTTTCAAAGTAAGCTTCTTTTTGTCTTTACGTTTTATACGTTCAATGTCAGGTACTATTTGGTCTTCGCTCAAATCTGAAAGCTTTCTTTACTACTGCCTCTCGGTGAATTAAGGCTAGACGTAGGTGACCTAGATGGTGACTTCGAAAGTGGCGAGCGAGATATTGGTGACCTGGTCAACGGTGATCGATTAGGAGATTTAGCTTGGTTAAGCTTCGTTAAATCATACCTGCGCTTAAAAGAACGAGGACGTCGTTGTTCGACTAGTTCTTCTAAAAGTTGTAGCTCTTCGTTATCAATCACAACCGCTTTAAGATCTTCTGGTTGCTCAGTTTGTTCCTCTTCTACCTCCTCAATTTTATCTATTTCTTTTTTCATTTTTCCTTTATCTTCAATCAAAGGCTTCTCTTCCAGTATCGTTCCTTCTTCGTTAATGTCCTCAACCGTATCATCTTTTGACGAAAATGCGTTCATTGGCGGCAATCTATGCAACTGTATAACAGGTGTATCCAAGCTCTTAGCCCTGCGACTAGCTGTTGGCGAGTCTTGAGTAGCTTTTTGACGTTGCAACGAAAATACTGATCCTTCGGATAGATTCAGTCTTGCATGTGCAAAAAGTATGGGTGTTCCGCCTTGTTTGCGTAACATTGGGGAGATAAGTTCATCGCGTAAGCTTTTCTTTAAGTCAGGTTTCAATGTATCTTTTTTATCAAACGATGCTCCATCACTTTGTTCTTCAGATTGAGTACGTATGCCAGTTACCTTTTGTATTTCCATGTCAGCTAAATGTTCATCGTCTGATCTTAGAAACTCGGCACCCTCTAAAATTGGAGATGGAATGTTTTCATTGTACTCCCAAGTGGATGATTCTTTACTGAGTTGTTTGACTTCTATATTCGGTATTTTAATAGCGATGTCATCCTCAGAACTGGGAATTGATATCGAACGTTCAGATATACGTCTTAACTCAGTAGCGTTGCCACTGGGAGTTGTTTCTAAGGCTTTAGGGGGAGGGTGATATTTTGCCTCAAGCTCTGCTAGCTTTCTACATTGCGGAGGTGAGCCTTCAATTTCTGTGGAACTCATAGTCTGGCCTCGGTGCCAAGCTCCAGACGTCATTTTATCATACTCATGTTGCAAAATAGGCTCCAATTCTTTGCGTGACTGTGGTGGAGAAAATTCCAGCTTTGGAGCTGCTTCAGTGGTGCCAAAAACATCGTCAGAATCAACACTTTCATCATCTGATGAGAATGAAGTAATACGAATTTTACTGTTGCCACCTTTCCCTTTTATTTTAGACCCTGGC
>JARACY010002921.1:0-37708 GCA_029255725.1 Scrobipalpa atriplicella | reverse complement strand
AAAAGCAGAAGTCTGTAAATCGGCATAAGCGTATAATTTCTTCCAATCCCGTAACCTCAAGCCCGCATCGTCTGTGACGAAACGTCGAGCACGTAACATTTGGTGTCAGAAGTGGGATTGGGGAAAAATGCCGAAAGTGCCGAGGACAGAGAAGGAAGTGAGTACTCCGGTGAAGGCGGGGGCGCAGCGCTCGGAGTTGGAAGGTGCTGCAGCCCAAACAAATGGTAGAGACGTTGGTTCAAACGCCTGAACGAGGAAACCTCATGCTAGAAATAAAACAAACGATGGTAAATCTAGCTCGCCGCCAAGAGGAACTAGCGTGGCGGCAAAATGAACAAGCGCGCCGTCAAGAAGAAAAGCGCGCCATCAAGAAGAGCTTCTGAACGCTATGCAAGAAAATTTATCGATTTTTGCAAAGGGTTTTGAGAAAGCTCTAGAAAGAGTAGAAGCCGTTGAGAAAGGGTTAAACAAGATGGAGCTACGATCTTAGCCATTGAAGACGAGATCTCCAAATTACGGGAGGAGGTGTCAATTCTAAGCAGTCATCCATCAGCGGTATTAAGTGCATTTGAAGGAGTTAAGATTCCTCAATTCGATGGGACTACATCGTGGACCGCTTTCAAGATGCAGTTTGAGGCAATTATGGAGGCGTGTGGTTGGAGTGAAGATGAAGCAAAACTTGCGCTTACGTTGGCTCTTCGGGACGAAGCCCTCTCAGTATTGGAGATCGTTGGAATGAGAGGAAAGCTCAGCTTTAGGGCCCTGTTCGATGCTTTGGAAGCGCGTTATGGTGACAATCATTTGGAACATGTCTATCGAGCGCAACTCAGGGAACGCGTGCAGCGCATGAATGAGAGTCTCCAGGAGTGGTACGTAGAAGTCGAAAAACTCGTTCGTCGAGCATACCGTTCGTCTCCAGAGATGATCAATTGCATGCTTCTCCAGACTTTCATCGACGGAATACGTGACTCAGAAGTTCGAATTGCGGTTCACCTGAAGCACCACAAGAACATGGAATAAGCTCTGGCCCATGCGTTGGAAGTGGAAGCTGTACGGAATAGCTCTCGCGCCGTACTTCTGCGGGAAGTCACAACTTCAGGACACTTGCCTTCGCGTCGGCGAAAATTGAACTTCTTGTGTTACGGATGTGGGCAACGGGGTCATATTCGAAGTAACTGCCCATGGAGTGAAAACCGTCAAGATGATGTCTCGTGGAGGTCAAAAGTCTCCATCAAGAAAACTTACGATGGAAGTAAGTTAGTGATGGATGGAAAACATATGTTTGTAACAAAGTTATAATCTGCTGTTCCAAAATGTCAAACTGTCAACAGCAACTGTTTGTCCTTTGTCCTATAATAAATGAAAAAAAAAAAACAGGTTTACATTTCAAGGCGGACTTGCCACGTTCTATCCACTCTCCTAAGAGTCCTAATCCTAAGGCGTAAGATACTGGCAAAGTCGAGACGGCGGCGGCAAATAGATTTTCTATTCTGTAGAAATGTATGTCAGCACAGCGCAGCCGCCTCAACCTAGCGCCTAGTATGCCAAGTGAATTTTCTCGTGAATGTACGATGTTCTCGCTCGAAGCTTTTATCTCGTCCCACGTCCACCGCACGCATTGCCAACATTTTCGAACAGTTAACACTCAAAAAACACTCATGGCTGCGCTAAGGGGAAATAGTGATAATTTGTACAAATAATGTTTGTTTCTGTATGGTTTGCTCGTCTGTAACCTGTTTTTTGTACTAACTAGATTCTGTTTTATAAACGTACTTAGGTATCGAAACAGTAGAATTTTTTATGTTAACCTTTTTAAAGACTTCAAGCGATAAAAACAAAGAATGTATTGTTTTATTCCCGGAAATACTGTAAAAGCGAAGTAAAAGTCCATTATAGGGACAAAAAATTGATGATGTTATAGCAACATTTTGTACCTACACCATGGCGGCAGACCAACACCATCCAAACATGAGATCAGTCGATTGTTTAGTCAACCCGTGCCACCCCTTGTACTATCAGTTCAGCTTTGAAACACAGGACCATAATAGTCAAAATAGATTGTACGAACAGACAAACCATACATAATTTCCGTTTTAAAATCCCATTTTCAACTTAAAACAGTCTTAAGGAGGGAAGTACTCTAAATCGGGCTAAACACGGTCCGGCATTTGACTTTGTTAGTATAGTTAATAGTTGAATTTTCAATAAATCTATATATGGTTAGCTTCTCTAAAATATGGAGAACAACTAGATTCATAGATATAATCTAAAAATACTATGATTACACCAGGAAATCATCAGAAATATCATGAAAAACTGGCGTCTCAATGCCGAATTTGAACAACTGTGACATTTCTATGAGCTTAGAAACAGCAAATGTTATATCGAAATCACCGTATAATTATGAAGAACATCATAATCAACTCTGTTTTCAATACTTTTGTATACATTGAGATATATGCAAAAATATATGAAATCGGCTTGAAACAGCCCATGCTAGAAAAGGACAGAGCGCGCATTCTGTCATTGGTTTGAAAGGGACAGTTGCCGCGAGCACATAGACCCTTAAGGACCCTTCTGACTCAACAGCCTAACTCCACTCTGAACAAATTTAACTAATTGTCACCCCCCCGATGCTTGAACGGAAAGAACCATCGACATTCAACATCGACAGTTTTATTAATTACCGCACATCCCTAATTTGAGTGCCTTCATGTGCCTTTTGAATTTTGACAAAGATTTGGTTTTTTTTATATTCTCCAATTTTTCGGGAAGGCAAAGTGCAGAGCCCATGCAGCCTAATATTTAGTGATAAAGGTGATGTCAAAAATTTCAGAAAAGGATGGAAAATTACTCTTATCCATGGTTGTGTCGGTTGTTTCTTTGAAGGGTAGGTAAAAGGCATACAGCTGTGCTGTGCTACTATAATTATAAGGATAAGCAAGAAAAGATGCAGTGTAAGATTTCTGAAACTTTGAAAAAATATAAAAAAATACCCGAACATACATACATACGTAATAATCACGCCTTTATACCTAATGGAGTAGGCAGAGCGTAAACGACCTAAACAAAGATCGTTCCGCCACATCTGACAAGTTTTGAGGGTTATTCTAGATAGATCTGTATATTGCTAATAGTGACAGGTTGTCAGCCCATCGCCTAAATTACAATACTGAAACCCTCGGATCCCTTAGCTGATTTTTACAGCATGCCCGGGAGGAGATGCATCTGGCACATTCTTTCATTCATTCATGTTTTCTATCTCTCCCAGTCCAGCATGGAAGGATACCCGAAACCGAAACTAAAACGAAAAGAACCATCGAACATAAACGCAGTACTTTGCAACTTGCTTTTCTGTTTCGCAACTCAAAGAAGCAAGAATTTGAACGTTCCTACATAATAGCCTATAGTACAAAAGGGGCACCACCATTAATGTATTTCAAAATCAGAATCTAGGACGATATTATGCACATAATTTATCGATATTCCCGAAGACAGCAGATATCGACAGTCACATCCCTGCCGTTTGAACCCGACGTATAACTCGGCTATTTGAATGCAGGCCGCGCTTGAGCCGCGCGTTCGAATTTTGAATATTTACAGTACACGTACCATAGAGAGTGCTGGCTGAAAACTTGGCGCGATTTATTGAAACGCCATATTCTTGTTTTGAAGCAAAACTTGATTCCAAATTTAAAGTTTGCCGTGTTCGTGACACGTAAATTCTTGGCACGGCGTAACGGCCACATGTTCTCTTTTGAATATGGAAGAATTCGAACTAAATTAAAACAACAATCGTTGGCTTCTTCTTTGACTGTATTTATTTTCAGAAAACCTTTTGTAGGTTTGGTCACAAATTACATAGTCAGCTCCTTTTGTTTCGGAATTTTCTAATCAGCTGAGGTTTTATTATATTGTTACGTGCTCGACGTTTCGTCACAGACGATGCGGGCTTGAGTTACGGGATTGGAAGAAATTATACGCTTATGCCGATTTACAGACTTCTGCTTTATTAAAACTTCGACTTACAAACGTGCGACAGCGCCCACGTAGCTCGACTAACGGCGTGATTTCTGTCTTCAGACCAGCAAAGTCCCAGCGTCCGACACTCACAAACTTCCGTTGTCGCGCAAAGTTTCACACTGTCCACACTATTTCAACGTACACAGCACTTGTTTGTGCGACTGTACACACTACACACTTTAGTCACTGACTGTACTTTGACTTTTCACCACTTTTACTTTTACTTTCTTTTTCTTCTTCCTTTTTCCACTTCGAACCACTTTAAACTCAGAACTCAGAACTCAGAACTGGCGGCTGGCCGGCGTTGTTCGGCTTATATAGCCCTCGAATTGGTTCTAGAACATTCAATTTCGATAGTCATTTCAACATTCATTTCGATCGTCTTGATTCCAGAACCTTCCTTTAATTTCGCTGTTCAACTCTTTTTATCGTCTGTCTCACTCTAGATTTTCTATTTCTTTCACTCATTCGCTTCCAGAAAATGCCAGACAGAATTTCTACAAAATTCTAACAAAATCTCGATGCATCCCGACGGGGCTCGAACCATGGCCTTAGTGCGTGGCAGACCGCCATACAAGCCTTCGCGCCAAAGCATCAGTTGTCAATACTGGCGAATTTCGGGTTCTCATGGAAGTTTTGACAGCCAACCATAGGTGACGTGACGACGGAGTATTTGACAAAGAGTTTGAATACCAGGGTCGTCACACTGCCCCCCTCTTAGAGCTGCTCGTCCCGAGCATCGTTACTGCCGTAATACTTCGCTAGCGTCGTAGGTTTTCTTTGCCTCCCCGCTTTTCGTTTGCGGGTCCTTCACAGCTGCGCAACTTGTACACTTCCGGCACCAACCCTCGACGTCAGCTCTGCAGCTTGGCCAGTAAAACTTTTCCTTGATCTTCAACAATGTCTTCTTAACTCCCAAATGTCCATCGGGTCCATTATGAAGAGCTTGCAAACATTCTTTACTTTTGAACGAGGTACCACTAGTTGCAAATGCGCGTCCTCACCATCCGACGATTCGCATTTCCTATACAGGAGACCATTATGCATTGTAAGGCTCTTCCACTTTTCCCAAAGACCTTTCGTCACAGCACTATACTGAGCAATATCTTTCCAACTTGGTCTATTGCCAGTACGCAACCACTTCAAAATTGGTCTAATGTCAGCATCGTCTTCCTGATCCTTTTTCTTTACGTCATTACCCAATGCCACGTCTACTGGGTTAGTCCTTATTTCCTTTTCATTCTTGGCCCAATGTTTGCAATCTTCAACGCTTGATCGTTCTGTAAGTACATCTCCTTTACCATGAAGTTTTCCATCCATCACTAACTTACTTCCATCGTAAGTTTTCTTGATGGAGACTTTTGACCTCCACGAGACATCATCATCTTGACGGTTTTCACTCCATGGGCAGTTACTTCGAATATGACCCCGTTGCCCACATCCGTAACACAAGAAGTTCAATTTTCGCCGACGCGAAGGCAAGTGTCCTGAAGTTGTGACTTCCCGCAGAAGTACGGCGCGAGAGCTATTCCGTACAGCTTCCACTTCCAACGCATGGGCCAGAGCTTATTCCATGTTCTTGTGGTGCTTCAGGTGAACCGCAATTCGAACTTCTGAGTCACGTATTCCGTCGATGAAAGTCTGGAGAAGCATGCAATTGATCATCTCTGGAGACGAACGGTATGCTCGACGAACGAGTTTTTCGACTTCTACGTACCACTCCTGGAGACTCTCATTCATGCGCTGCACGCGTCCCTGAGTTGCGCTCGATAGACATGTTCCAATGATTGTCACCATGAACGCGCTTCCAAAGCATCGAACAGGGCCCTAAAGCTGAGCTTTCCTCTCATTCCAACGATCTCCAATACTGAGAGGGCTTCGTCCCGAAGAGCCAACGTAAGCGCAAGTTTTGCTTCATCTTCACTCCAACCACACGCCTCCATAATTGCCTCAAACTGCATCTTGAAAGCGGTCCACGATGTAGTCCCATCGAATTGAGGAATCTTAACTCCTTCAAATGCACTTAATACCGCTGATGGATGACTGCTTAGAATTGACACCTCCTCCCGTAATTTGGAGATCTCGTCTTCAATGGCTAAGACTCGTAGCTCCATCTTGTTTAACCCTTTCTCAACGGCTTCTACTCTTTCTAGAGCTTTCTCAAAACCCTTTGCAAAAATCGATAAATTTTCTTGCATAGCGTTCAGAAGCTCTTCTTGATGGCGCGCTTTTTCTTCTTGACGGCGCGCTTGTTCATTTTGCCGCCACGCTAGTTCCTCTTGGCGGCGAGCTAGATTTACCATCGTTTGTTTTATTTCTAGCATGAGGTTTCCTCGTTCAGGCGTTGAACCAACGTCTCTACCATTTGTTTGGGCTGCAGCACCTTCCAACTCCGAGCGCTGCGCCCCCGCCTTCACCGGAGTACTCACTTCCTTCTCTGTCCTCGGCACTTTCGGCATTTTTCCCCAATCCCACTTCTGACACCAAATGTTACGTGCTCGACGTTTCGTCACAGACGATGCGGGCTTGAGTTACGGGATTGGAAGAAATTATACGCTTATGCCGATTTACAGACTTCTGCTTTATTAAAACTTCGACTTACAAACGTGCGACAGCGCCCACGTAGCTCGACTAACGGCGTGATTTCTGTCTTCAGACCAGCAAAGTCCCAGCGTCCGACACTCACAAACTTCCGTTGTCGCGCAAAGTTTCACACTGTCCACACTATTTCAACGTACACAGCACTTGTTTGTGCGACTGTACACACTACACACTTTAGTCACTGACTGTACTTTGACTTTTCACCACTTTTACTTTTACTTTCTTTTTCTTCTTCCTTTTTCCACTTCGAACCACTTTAAACTCAGAACTCAGAACTCAGAACTGGCGGCTGGCCGGCGTTGTTCGGCTTATATAGCCCTCGAATTGGTTCTAGAACATTCAATTTCGATAGTCATTTCAACATTCATTTCGATCGTCTTGATTCCAGAACCTTCCTTTAATTTCGCTGTTCAACTCTTTTTATCGTCTGTCTCACTCTAGATTTTCTATTTCTTTCACTCATTCGCTTCCAGAAAATGCCAGACAGAATTTCTACAAAATTCTAACAAAATCTCGATGCATCCCGACGGGGCTCGAACCATGGCCTTAGTGCGTGGCAGACCGCCATACAAGCCTTCGCGCCAAAGCATCAGTTGTCAATACTGGCGAATTTCGGGTTCTCATGGAAGTTTTGACAGCCAACCATAGGTGACGTGACGACGGAGTATTTGACAAAGAGTTTGAATACCAGGGTCGTCACAATATTCAAACTAAAATTGCACAAAATTATAAAATCTTGAGAAAAAAATTACACCTTGCTTGTCATTTTTATCATGAGATTCGAAAGAGGCTGAAATAATTTATATAAGATTTAGCTAAGTCGTATCATCATCGAATCGATAGCATTTTACGTTGTGTTTGTCATCACCTTTTCTAGATATTCCTCTCCACTCGTTCTCCAGTTGTGACTTTACTGCCGAAAAGTCAAAACTCAAAAGGCACTCAAAGTAGGGATGTACGGTAATTTAATAAAACTGTCGATGTCGATGTTACTTTCCGTTCGAGCATTAGGGGGGGAGGGACAATTAGTTAAATTTGGTCAGAGTGGAGTTAGGCTTAATTGATCGTTTTTTACTTTTCTTATCGAGTGGGTTTTTTGAATCGACGATCGATCCGATGAACCCTGGCGTCAGAATTTTCAAACCGCCCATAATTATAGTAGCACAGCACAGCTGTATGCCTTTTACCTACCCTTCAAAGAAACAACCGACACAACCATGGATAAGAGTAATTTTCCATCCTTTTCTGAAATTTTTGACATCACCTTTATCACTAAATATTAGGCTGCATGGGCTCTGCACTTTGCCTTCCCGAAAAATTGGAGAATATAAAAAAAACCAAATCTTTGTCAAAATTCAAAAGGCACATGAAAGGCACTCAAATTAGGGATGTGCGGTAATTAAATAAAACTGTCGATGTTGAATGTCGATGGTTCTTTCCGTTCAAGCATCGGGGGGGTGACAATTAGTTAAATTTGTTCAGAGTGGAGTTAGGCTTGTTGAGTCAGAAGGGTCCTTAAGGGTCTATGTGCTCGCGGCAACTGTCCCTTTCAAACCAATGACAGAATGCGCGCTCTGTCCTTTTCTAGCATGGGGCTGTTTCAAGCCGATTTCATATATTTTTGCATATATCTCAATGTATACAAAAAGTATTGAAAAACAGAGTTGATTATGATGTTCTTCATAATTATACGGTGATTTCGATATAACATTTGCTGTTTCTAAGCTCATAGAAATGTCACAGTTGTTCAAATTCGGCATTGAGACGCCAGTTTTTCATGATATTTCTGATGATTTCCTGGTGTAATCATAGTATTTTTAGATTATATCTATGAATCTAGTTGTTCTCCATATTTTAGAGAAGCTAACCATATATAGATTTATTGAAAATTCAACTATTAACTATACTAACAAAGTCAAATGCCGGACCGTGTTTAGCCCGATTTAGAGTACTTCCCTCCTTAAGACTGTTTTAAGTTGAAAATGGGATTTTAAAACGGAAATTATGTATGGTTTGTCTGTTCGTACAATCTATTTTGACTATTATGGTCCTGTGTTTCAAAGCTGAACTGATAGTACAAGGGGTGGCACGGGTTGACTAAACAATCGACTGATCTCATGTTTGGATGGTGTTGGTCTGCCGCCATGGTGTAGGTACAAAATGTTGCTATAACATCATCAATTTTTTGTCCCTATAATGGACTTTTACTTCGCTTTTACAGTATTTCCGGGAATAAAAACAATACATTCTTTGTTTTTATCGCTTGAAGTCTTTAAAAAGGTTAACATAAAAAATTCTACTGTTTCGATACCTAAGTACGTTTATAAAACAGAATCTAGTTAGTACAAAAAACAGGTTACAGACGAGCAAACCATACAGAAACAAACATTATTGTACAATTATCACTATTTCCCCTTAGCGCAGCCATGAGTGTTTTTTGAGTGTTAACTGTTCGAAAATGTTGGCAATGCGTGCGGTGGACGTGGGACGAGATAAAAGCTTCGAGCGAGAACATCGTACATTCACGAGAAAATTCACTTGGCATACTAGGCGCTAGGTTGAGGCGGCTGCGCTGTGCTGACATACATTTCTACAGAATAGAAAATCTATTTGCCGCCGCCGTCTCGACTTTGCCAGTATCTTACGCCTTAGGATTAGGACTCTTAGGAGAGTGGATAGAACGTGGCAAGTCCGCCTTGAAATGTAAAACCTGTTTTTTTTTTTCATTTATTATAGGACAAAGGACAAACAGTTGCTGTTGACAGTTTGACATTTTGGAACAGCAGATTATAACTTTGTTACAAACATATGTTTTGCTTTTGTTAAATTTGAATTTTCTTTTAAATTGTAAAAAAAAAGCAGTTGGTGGGCCGCAAAACACGTTGGTATCGATAAATCAACGTTAAATAAACGAACTTTAGAATTAACACCGCTACATCCTATAACTTGAACCAAACCCCATCTGGAAGTGTTGATTAACAACCCAACAAGCATCGAAGTAGTTTCCAATATTTTTTCACGACTGTAATGTCTGTAGGCTAATGTAACGTTGCATGTTCAAATGCTCTTAGCTTAGTATTCTTTACCTACTGGTAAACATTGTTACTTATACAGGGTGTTTCAAATGGTTATTGTACTTATACAGGATGTAAGGGATAGAGTCCCGAAAACACGCGTTTCACTGATTATTTTGACCAACGAGTTTAACAGACTGGGTACGGAAATTTCCTTAGAGCCCTTTTTTGATTTCTGTTTTAGATTTCTTCACTCTTCACTCTAAATGTGACATTCCACGTGCAAAGGTACCTTATAGACGGTTTTGAGTTTTACTATCCCTATAATCTGCTGCTAATAAACTACCATACATAAATTACCTCTTTAAAACACTCTATAAGGTACCTTTTCACGTGGAACGTCACATTCACACATAATACAACTCCTGCTTAGTTAGTTATCGGTACCTAATGTTGATTATAATTCGATTGCAGCAGCGCGATCGAAACGTCGGGCAAGGGTATTTATCTCAAAAAACCTATTTTAACCAACCGCGCTCAGACCCGTTCTAATACAAGACATAGGTATATTTTTCGGACACATAAAAAACATGTTATGGATGTTTTAATAAAATAATTCATCAGTGTATTGTTATAGGAACAATTTTCTGTTGTCGACGGTACAAACTTACATTGTTGCGTTGCATGTTTAAATGTGCTCAAATATTCTAGTTTTTCTTGTGAAATATCACTTTGTTGCTTAATTAAATAGTATATTGGGCTCAATTTCGGAGCCACTAATTTATATTAGACAGGCCTAATTTACTTTTAGTGTAAATAAAATTAAAAGTATAGAAAACCAAGAAGTTTCGTTTTGGTAGGTTACCCTATTTAACATACCTACTATACCTAAATAGATCAACTGTAAGAAATTTCTTTTAGGAATAAGCAGTGTCTGTTGGCCAATATACCTGTCAAATATAGTGAGTAGGTATGTCAAAAATATACCCATGAATATCTACCCGGGAAAAGATATTGACCATCGATTCAGTGAGGTTAGAACACGACTTAAATTAATCTTTGCTAAAATAGGCATGTTGTTAAAACGTTTATACCTTAAAACTGATGGCTAAAATACTGTGGATCTCATTCATCATAAAAAAAAAAAAACACTTTTCGATTTAATAATCAAGTTAAAAATATAGAAGTTATTGATTTGAGTAGTCAACATTTACTTGCATGTGACGTCATATCATAACCCAGTATTTTAATACAAAAAATCGTTATTGACATTCCATAAAAAGTTGCTGATTTGACCAGTAGTCAAATAGCGAATTATTGAAGAATGCCGTCCCTTTCTTGTCTCTCAGGACTCAGGTAAGAAAATGACAGGTGACCTAATAGTCAAGATTTTGGAACTAGGCTGTTGACGCTCTGACTACCCCGTAAGTCGTTTTTGGGTTCCGCAGTACGATCAGAGATGCGGGTGGCGTGCGCGACTCAATATTTGAGCAGATGGTTCCGCCACGCGCGAAATTTTATTTTTATGCGACCTACATGGAAATACTGGCTGTAGTGATGTGCTGGCTAATCTATCGATATGTTTCCACTTGCTCTTTCCAGGCTGAACGGGAGCTACAAAAATTACGGGCATATTGAAATTTAGGCGATACAGGATGGCTATCGATATCGATAAGTAAAAAAGCTAATTTATGTGTTTTGCTGACGATTTAAATAACATTATAAAATAATATATCCCTTAGTAAAAAGTATCTCGTTACGATAGGTAGATAGGTACTGCTTTCGAATATGTTTTAAAACTTTTAGAACAAACCATCAAGCAGATCACTAGACGTAATTTAATTCGTCGGATCCCCTCAAAATTTTGTCACTACCTAGCTACCTACGATTCTGTTTTCTAATAAGTTTTAATCTTTTAGAACAAAACTATCAATAACTTCGTGACATGTCGCACGCACGTCACTAGACCGAATGTACCCTTTCTTTGGTATCCCTCATAACTGTGTCTCTCTCTACGATTCGGTTATCTAATATTTTTTAAAGTTTTAGAACAAAACTATCGATAACTTTGACACATATCTCGGTAAGATCCTGTTATCGAATATTTTTACAAAACTATCGATAATTTCGACACATGTCGTGCCCATCACTAGTCGAACGTACCCTTTCGTCGGATCCCCTCAAAACAAATTTTGTATCTCGCTACGATCCTTCTGTATTATTTAGCAAATATTACCTCGCGTTCGGGTCCCGAATTTCGAACAGCTGAGCCCGAAAACTGATATGGAAATATTTTGCGGATACAAGAAAAAAGCAAATTAAAAAAATAAACTCTCATGCATTTGCGGACATTAGGTACTCCAAGTTAATAATAAATATTCCCGCCAAAACTGATAATGGAATTTAACATTTTCGGCAATAATTACCTAATAACTAATAATCACTTCACGAATGATTTCAATCTCTTCGATCTTACCATAATATCTTACTAAAATTATTTAAAAAGAAAATAATAGAAAAATCAAACACAGGAAAAGGCTAAGATGGCCAGTGTTGCCAAGTCTTTTCGACGTAAAGTCGCAGAAAAATGAATTCTAGGTAGCCTAAAATCGCCCAATTTTTTTTAAAGGTGAAGTAGCCTAAAATCGCCCAAAAAATTAGAAAAATAGCCTAAATGGCTACTTTTTTGCCTCATGAAACCGAAAAGGACAGGATGGCTTAAATAAATGCTTGTTTTTATAAGTACATATACTTTTTAAGGACACTTATGACTAAACTTTCGGACAAAATAAAAATGCTTAAGTTTTCGTGCGACTTAAACAATCAATAAAAGAAATGTGTTATACGAAATATGTATGTCTCTGTCATCTTTGTGTCATATAGAAATGATCTAAATTCAGAACAAAAAAGCGGCACTGATGCTCTATCTAATCTGTGGTATAGTTGTGCGTTTCGTTTCACTAAGAAAATTTCCAACTTTTCTGTCATAAGTTCTTTTAATCTTGAAGTGGCCTAGTGTCGCCTAATATTTTTTCGAGATAGCCTAAATGGCGACCAGTCGCCATTCCCAATTTTTGGTCGCCGCGGCACCTTTCAAGATAGCCTAAATGGCGATAAGTCGCCGCACTTGGCACCACTGAAGATGGCCTTTCTTAATAAAACACAGGAATGATTTGCAATGAACTGAACGTTTCGTTTATTCAAACTGACAACCTGTCTACCTACACACAACAGAGATGGCGCTAGTAGTTACATACGAAACCAAACAAGAGCAAGAACTTGCAAACCAACTGTCATGCGGACACTTCCGCATCTGAAGAGTCGAATGAAGACGAAATAGTGGTCAACAAACGACGTTATTCGACATTTACCAGAAAGGCCATTAGACCTTTTCAAGCTTGTGTTTTTATAAGTTTACAATAATATTGATTAAGTACACTTCGGATGAGTCGTCAAAATGATGCAGATAATAAAAAAGGCGCTCTACATGTAAAAGAATTCCCTAGATATTTATTTTGGTGTTGAAACATTCGCTGACGTCACCAATCAATTTCCCCTAAAAAAAGGGTAAACAAAACATCTCGCGTCAGCAACCCCCGATACAATTTCAAATTTGAATTCGGAACGTATTTGCAGCGTGCGCGGGAAAATTAGGGAGTGTTCGTTTTCTTACATATTTCTGGGTAGAGTCTGTTCGAAAAGAGAACAGGCATGGCAATTTGAGGGCGCGCATTTGTATTTAATTAACTGTCGCTTGGTCATGTGAGGATTATGCCCAAGTCTTTAACAGTAACCTTCTACATTCAATTTTGGAGGTTTTAGGTCAAAGACCTAGACATAAACCCCACGCAACCAGCCGTGGGATAGTTAATACAAATGTGCGCCCTCCGATTCTATGCCTGTTCTCTTTTCGAACAGATTCTATACTTGATTTTTTTTTTTTTTTGCATAACTTAATATATTTAGTAGGAACGGTACGGTTCTTTCTTAAAAAGCTATCGGCTAATTAAATTAAGTTTACCTATTGCAAGTTTAATCAGTGCCTGTTGTGCCTTTGTTTCCTATGTATTTTGTTCTACACTTCTTTTTTCTGTGTACCTACAATAAATGGTTAAATAAATTATTTACTTTTTAGATTAAGAGCCAAAAGTCAATTAGCTTAAGAGCCAAATAAGCATTATTTTATTATTTCACTTAAAAAATTAAAATTTATTATTGTAGTTGTTTCATATTTTTTATTAGCAATTTATAAAGTAGTTTCTTTTCATGTTTAAGTGTAGGAACAAAATAATTAAGATAACAACTATTGCGAATTTTCAGCGAAATCTTTGACATCGCCATTAGTAATTTTTTTGTAGGTAATATGATTATTATTATTATTTTTGCGCCAGCTCACTTGCTTGTCAAATCGATAAGTTAAAATTGTTTCCAATATTTCATTTCAAACAAGTTCTTTCTTACAGCAGAAAATCATAATTCCCACTCCTAGAGCACGCCTGGACATAATAACCGAAATATACCGTCCAGAAACGCTGAAATTCGAAAATCTGGCCGGTTTCCCGCGAAAAAACCGCTTTGACAGCGAAAAAGGCGGGAAAATACGCCATTATGACCAAGTGACGCTCCGCCCGCGAGTAATTGCTCGTGCAGATATGGACGGCGGATTTTAATAACGTTCCTTCGCAAGTTATGTTCTCTCCCTTTTATTTATATGACTGTTGGATGGACAGGTTTTGTTTATTACTTTTTGCAGAAATTTTCATTAGATTAGCTACGTTATGCCACGGAAAAATATTAAGTTTTATAATTAAACTAACGCAAACTTTGCATGGCTCTACCAAATGAAATTTTTATTATTACTTCTGTCTGAGTAAGTAACAAATAGGGCAATACACACTTTGCACATGTACAAATTGGCTGATGGATATTTTGTATTTTCTCTTGATTCTAGTCTAGACTAGCTAGAGCAGTGTTGATCGAGCAGAGTCGGTCGCCTATGCAGCAATTTTGCCTAGAAGACTTTCACACTGACTTTCACACACATTGAATAAATATTACGACAACCAATGATGACGAAAACTATACCCGATTTGCAGTTTCAAAATGTTCCCATAAACCACGTACGGCTATGAAGTTCTGGTACATGTGGGAATATGATCTTTCTTAGCAGACAAACTGTCATATTAGGCACTCTCTGCCATCGATCTTTCTTTGCGACGTCACTACGCCTAATTGTCTTTACTGGTTATTGTGTAACAAGTATACCTAAAAAACAGTTTTGTTGATAATTTGTTCAAAAGAATTTAATGTGCATATTCGCTCAAATATTAATTTGGCGCCCAGCGTGGGGCCATGGCGTATGTTTTTTATTCATCGAAAAATAATACATCTACCTAAAGGTAATATCAGTCAGATTGCAGGTGAGTGGGTGTTTAATTATGTTAATAAAATAACGTCCGATCCAAACTAAATAAGTTTAGACGTTTTAGTTTTCGTTTTATATTGAAATTTTATTTAACTTCAATCTTCTTAGCGAGTGGATTTTCGAGTCGAACAACGACCCGATAAACCCTGGTGTCAGAGTTTTCAAACCGCCTAGTAGCTCAGCTATAGGCCTCTGACATGGTTTCAGTAACGACCACTATCAAAGACAGCGACCGGGACCGACGGCTTAACGTGCCCTCCGAAGCACGGAATCCTTTTTCTTTTCGGACAATCAGGTGATTCAGCCTGCAATGTCCTAACCAAACTGGGGAAAACCTCACAAAGTGATAAATTGACAAATATCAACTTTGTGTTCCCCCCCTGGGAATCGAACCCAGAACCTCCGGATCGTAAGCCCCATGGCTCAGACCACTAGACCACGGAGGCAGTTAAACTTCAATAATACAAAGGTAGACGATTTTTAAAACTGTTGATGCTATTTCACTATACCTTAGTTTAGTAGATGTAAAATGCAAATTTTAAAGTAGGTAATCTAGGTAACCACTTTCAGTACAGTAAAACTGATAAAGGATAGAATAGATAAGTACCTATACTATAGATAAATAGATAAACAACAGTATATATAAATCCATTTATATGTATATAAAGACTATGCGACTAAATTTTGTAAATTAAATTAAAAACCATAAAGAATTAATTTTGACAGAACTATTTTTGTTTTAGCTATAAATAGAACGTGCTCTTGTGGCAAATCAACGGGCGATGGGGCACTTGTTTTAAAAAAAAGTATTAGTTTCCCTTTCCTCGATAGGGGGCGCCGTTGTAGGAGAAATTGGATAAATCCATGGGAAAAATTTAGTTGTCAAAGTCAAAATCATTCTACTGTCATGTGTTAGACTGGGTACTACTCTTTGGTATGCATTATTACTGCAGTTTTTATTTTGTTTGTTATATTTTCCTTCATTCCTCTTCACTCCTCGTAATTTTCAGTCGCGAAAGTGTTCTTTTATTGAGATATATAGACTCTTTACATTAGGATATTGAATCAAATTTATGTTATAAATAAACATTATTAAAACAATACAATAAAATAAATAAAAGTATCAAATCTATATTTTTATAATGCGTATGTATGTGTGTTGCCATAATATTCTGACAGATTTGTTTCAAGGTTATCAGCGCCATCTATCGATACATTTGAATGCTTTGTATCGCCAATTTTCGGAGGTTGACAATACCTATGACACGATAAGATGAGGAACTACGCACTCTAAGTACGCACCGATCCGATGGAACAAAGCAAGGTGCTTGCCGCCGCACTCTGATCTTACAATACAATACAAACATTCTTTATTGCACTAATAAAAAAAGACATAGAAAATAACAGTAGTACAACACAGGTGGCCCTATTGGTAGGGTAGCAATTCCTTCCAGGCAACCTTCGCACGCTTTACTTACAAAAATGTATGAGCGGCGCCGCGCCTTCGCCTTACGTCGCTTGTGTGTGTTTTAGGCCTCATAATCATCTTAGTTAACCCTGTTGACAGTTTAGGTGGCATTTGATTTATCTGGGTTCACCCCAAGCAATGGCATCTCAGACTTGCCTGTGGATAAGTTCGACCTAATAAGCCGTTCTCAGCCAGGCAGACGAATGAATGACGAATTTATATGTCTATTTTTTGGGTCTGGGTGTTTTTTGTTTATGTTTCTGTGTATGTGTGTTGTGTATGTCCATGGCACTCCGATACAGGGAATCCTAGTGAGGAGTATGTATGAGTGTGATTGTGTTGTTGTTGTTATTGTGTTGTTCTATCTAGTACCTTTCACCCTAACAAAAGTATCAAGATATGATTCCTTATTAAGGGTCACAGTTGAAAAAAATCTTGTTTAATATATCTGTACAACTTAGTGAAGTTGCCTTCCCGGTAATTTTTCCCGAATAAATCCACGAGCGTTTACCTAATAACGTGTTTAATGAAAACCAGGGAATATCAAGGTAAAATACAGAATTTTCCTCGCAAACTGTTTATCCCAGGCCGGGTGCACCCTTTGGGAGCGATAAGGAAAAGTGCGATGTTTTTCGTAAGTCGGTGAACGAATGCGAAGCGAACAATAGACCGGCAGGTCAAAAACGTTTCATTTCATGCAGAATTTTTGAAAAAAAGGCATCAATTCCAAAGTGGTCTATGGTACTTTTGTTATTATTCGAAAATCCCTTCGTGTTAATAAGGTCATTGAGTAAGTTCTCCCGAACGCGAATGAATAAAGCCAGGTCAAAAATTGTACGTCTAAAGATAAAGTTTCGTTTAATGCATTTTAAAGCATGCATTTAAAATTTGAACGAAGATGTGAATTTGAAATGCGTATTAATTTTCCCGATTGCAATTTACAGCTGGCAAGGCAAGTCAATATAATTGTACATCTGGAGAAGAAGCATAAATGCCGAAGTGGTATAAGGCACTTTTATTTATTTTTGCGCTCATTGACCGTCTTATCGTCAACGGAGACGTGAATTTGTGGCGCCGCAATTCAAAAATCGATTTCGAGAAAAAATTGTCCCTCAAACAATGAAATAGCAAAGGCGCATTGACTCTAACCACGTGGAGCTCCAAGGTCGAATTTATGTTTTCAACTTGTCAAGCGCCGTGTGATAAATTAATTCTAGAGGCCGTTATCGCAGCGCGCAACGAAACATTCGCAACCTTATTCCCCAGGCTTTACGGTCGAAATTCCTTCGCCCGCCCCTCCCACGCATAGTCGCCAACCCGGGCAATATATCTTCAGCCGTGTACTGCCCGTGACAGTTCGTAAACAAACTTGATCTGCCTTAACAAAGCGAAAACTGACATTTCACACATTTTCCAACACATTTAGGCCACAACGTAACCTAAATGAATTATTACTACCTGTACTTCTCGAAATATCCATATCAGGCGTCACGGATGCTCGATACACGTTCAAATTTCGAATGTTATTTTTTTAAAACACTTACCAGAAAATAACACGAGGCTAAATCAGAGTGCAGAGTCATCTGACGTACATTTTGCACATATCGATCACAGTCTTGCAGTCTTAAAAACACTATCTAGAAAACTGTAAGGTTAGCACCAAATATCTGTAACTTTGACTCTGTCTATCACTCTTCACTTGTCCACATATGAATTTTAAAAACTTATTTGATACAAAACGGCGTGTGTATTGCAGGATTTAGTTAATTTTGTAATTGATTTCGATCAAAATAAAAATAGTCCTGAGACGCTGCGTCGCCGAGCGCGCCACTGTCTGTCTGTGCTGTCAATATTCGTCAAAACGAAAATGGCGACACCCTCAGCTCACGATCAGGGCAGTACACCCTCTCTTTCCCACATTCGAGTGCGAGCGAGAGGGTTAACAGACGGGTTGTCTGCAGGCAACTCGACTGATTTGTGATGTTACGCCCCACGGCGTAACGTTTGCGTAATTATACTATCACGATCGGTTATAAACTCGTTTTAATAACGTTAATTTACGATTAAAAGGTCGCCGAAAGAAAGTGTCGGTTGTGAGCTAGGTTAATTATAGCATAGGCTTTTGTTTTTAAGTAATATTGTCTGCGCATGTTAGGCCCGGCCCACCACTCAATATCTGTCGTGAGAGGACCTCCTACTTGCTTTTATTTTATTCAGGGGCTACGTTTTTCGAGACGCTCATCTCCACGACCTTTTGTGCAGGCAGTCGCAATGCAGTTTGATTAATAATGAAGTTAAGAGTAGATAATTCGTTTAAATGCATTCAGACAGGCTTTTTTAGCTGGACGCCATTAGACTAGGCAATTGGGTAGATTTAATTCATGAACTTTAGTGAAGATGCGGGATTTTCTTAAATCAGTTCGCACTTTGTCGCTGGAGTCAGAAGGTATTGCAAAGTCAAAGTCAAAGTCAAATCATTTTCAAAGTCAAATAATTTATTTCTAAATAGATTCTTACGAAAACTTTTAGAATGCACCAAAGATTTATACAAAAATAGGCTTTATTACAAGAGTAATAAGATTCTTGAAGATATACATTTAACTGTAGGATTCCAACAATATGGAATACATTGACCTCAAGATTATGTGAAACATACGTTCTGCTCCGTGCTTCGGAGAGCACGTCACTTTGTACCTATACCAATTTTTTTTTTTATACATAGATAGGTACGTACACGTACAAATAATTCAACAAAAATATTGTATTCAAAAGTCTCGACTTTCCTGAAAATTGCACTTATGGCGTTTACGCCCTTTTACTTGTAAGGCACTTAAAATTATTTTGGTACCTATGTTCCCAATAATTATAGTGGCTAGGCTCTATAATCACTGAAAGAAAGTACATTCCAGGAGGCTGAACTTCGTATTTTCTCTGCAAAATTAACCTGAGAAATAATGTTGAAAATATTTCATTATTTCTACGAAAATATTTGTCTCGCGATCTAATTTCGATCTAAGGTATGTTTCTAGTGTTAGACAAGTCTGTGGTGTTAGACGTACCTTCTAACAAAAAAAAAACAGTCGCCGTTCTTGAAATCATTTTTAGGGTTCCGTTTTTCCGCGGAAAAATAGAGAGAGAGACGGAGATTTAGATGTTCTTCTTCTTCTGTTGTGGTTTCGTTACGAGTACCTACCTTACCTACCTAGATCAACCCGGAGAACCCTGGTGTCAGAATTTTAAAACCGTCTAATAGCACAGCTATTGGCCTATGGTTTGTGTAACGACCACTATCAATGACAGCGACCGGGACCGACGGCTTAACGTGCCTTCCGAAGCACGGAATCCTTTTTCTTCTCGGACAATCAGGTAATTCAGCCTGCAATGTTCTAACCAAAGTGGAGAAAATCTCATAAAGTGATAAATTAACAAATATCAACTTTGTTTCTGGGAATCGAATCCAGGACCTCCATATCGGGAGCCCATAGCTCAGACCACTAGACCATGGAGGCAGTTAAGACGTAAAAGATTACGCTCTCTCGCGGCAAGGCCAGCGGCCATGCGCCGGCGGCCCAGTGTGTAGCAGGCTTAACGATTTATAATTTAATCTGCCTCCATGCCATGGGCTTTGGGCTTGGGCTCTCGATCCTTTCAGAATAGGACATTGCAGGCCTGATTGTCTTTTAAGAAAAAGGATTCCGTGCCTGGGAAGGTAAGCTAAGCCGTCTTATTCTCCAACGCTGTATTTAATAATAAGTAGCCATCGGTTCTTCACATAAATCATGATAGAGGACCCTGTAGGCACCTTGCACTAGGCTGTTGACGTTCTGTCCACCCCGTAAAACCTTCTTCCTTAGCTTTCTTCTGTCTTTGCCTGAGAGGTGACATTTTAGAAAAAGTTTTTCTTGACATTGACAGTATACAACATGTTTGCAAAGAATAAATTAAACTAAATCACAGAGCTCTTAAATATGATATCTTATTATTATTTATTATCATTTTATTATACACAGACACAGGAAAAAAACAAATCGGTTTATGACAAAAACAATATTTAGATTGTTTGAGATTCATCCGATTCAGTTTTTATATAAACACTTTAATTTCGTACCTGACAGTCTTCATAAATACATCAGTAAATGTCAATTTATTTTGGGGCGGAATGTGTGAAAATTGGTGAAAATAGAATTACAAATTTTGGCAAAAAATCTGTAAAATGTAAGTACCTAAATCATTCATTTAATAACAAAAACGTGATCTTTATATACCTATAGTTCCTTGGTTTGCATACGAGTTAGTTCAAGGTTTATGCAATAAAATGGGTAAATTCTGCGTTCCAAAATCAGCTGACAGGAAAGTCGGTAAACAATATTACATAAAAGTTATATTATTAAATATATTACAGTAAAACAATTCAAAAGTATCTTTTAAACTATGGTTTTGTATTAATAGGTACTAGCTTAATAGATCCTAAGTTTTCCTAAGTCCTTTGTTTTAGGTTTGGTTATGGTTGCATTTTGCTGGACTGGGAGTGATAGAAAAACATAGAATGTGCCAACTGCATCTCCTCCCGGGCATGCTGTAAAAACCTGTGGTAAAAACCGGCTACGGGATTAAGGGTTTTAGTATTATAATTTAATCAATCGGCTTACAACCTGTCACTATAGCAATACATTTTATGAGTAGGTAAACGTACGTTCTTTTCTTACAAGGTCTTTATGGACCCTTCCTTATGAAAAGGTTTTCCTTGAAATCTTGTGTCATTTCTATGATTTTCTGGCATTTCTTGAGATCCCTGGTCTGTACTGAATGCATTCAGACAGGCTTTTTTAGCTGGACGCCATTAGACTAGGCAATTGGGTAGATTTAATTCATGAACTTTAGTGAAGATGCGGGATTTTCTTAAATCAGTTCGCAGCTGTCAGACAACCCGTACTGTAGATATTGTGTGGAGGATGAGGAAACACCGATCCACGTCCTCTGCGAGTGTGATGCTATGGCTCACACTAGAAATAGGGCAACGGGCAGCTATCAGCTGATCCCTCAAGATGTCCAAGGTTTAGGCCCCAAACAGATCGTGGCATTCTTCAAAAGGGCCCGACTAGATGAGGCCCTATAAAAATTAGGAGGGTTAGCTACACTACAATAGATCTACACAGGTCGCAGTGGCTGTTGGGCTGTTGGCGCAACCCCTCATTTTCAAATCATAAATCATAATATTTAATTTCATTTTTATTTAATTTTCAGATGGCCTTATTTGTGAAGCAGGACTTCACTCCTCCTATATTATCCAGAAAATGGATTGCCATGAAATTCAGACCCAACATGGTAAGCAGCCTCATATTATTAAAACTTTATGTTCAATATTTTATTTCCTTTGTGGTTAAATTTCAATACATTTTAAGTGGTATTAACAGATATAATGTAAATAACAGAATTATTAACTTCCATGCTGGACTGGGAGTGATAGAAAAACATAGAATGTGCCAGCTGCATCTCCTCCCGTGCATGCTGTAAAAATCAGCTAAAGGAATCGAGGGTTTCAGTGTAGGCGATGGGCTGACAACCTGTCACTATAGCAATATACATAATCACCTGTATAATAACCCTCAAAACTTGTCAGACGTGCAAAATTACCTTTATTTAAGTCGTTTTTGCTTTGCCTTCCCCAATAGGGATAAAGGCGTGATTTTATGTATGTATGTATTAACAGAAATATTATGAATATTATGAAATTAGTGTTATAAACACAAAAAGACACAAGTGCAGTGATATACACGTATCAGCTCTAAGAGCTGCTAGTGTATCAACCAATAATAATAATAATAAACCTACCTCTTTTGTATATTTTCAGCTTCTTTACAACCGGCACCATATTATCGCAATCTTAGAAAGTGGTCTGCTGTTTCGAGAAGACAGCATAGAAGTGGAACAGGTCAGATCACTGTGGACATTTTATTATGTACTAGATTTCCGACCCGCGGCTTACTTAGTTTTCCCGTGAGAATCAGGCATTAAACCCCTTAACCATTTACTGTGCAAAAAAATATAGAAATAGCACCAATACATAAAAAACAAACACACCACAGGAACTGCTCATTTTTTTAAAATATGTATCTTACAGAAATGAAATAGGATACGGCTTCTTATATCTTTCTTTCAAATTTCAAAATACTATCATTCTTAACAGGAGGCCCCAGAAGCAAGCCAACTCTGGGCGGCCGCGGGGGGAGGGGCGAGCGGGTGGATGACTCGAGGGGAAAGGGTTGTTTCTGTTGTAGCTGTTTGCACCTGTGTGGCTGTGTTCCCGCCTAAAGCGTAAGTATTTCGTCTAAAAAATAAAATATATTTGACTTAAGCGTGAGTATATCTAGCTTAAGCGTAAATGTCTCAAGCGTGGGTGTATCTAGCTCAAGCGTGTATATATCTAGCTTGAACGCGATTATTTCTGGCTTGAACGTGAGTATATCTAACTCAAGCGTGGGCACATCTGTCTCAAGCATGGTCATGGTCTTATCTGTCTCAAGCGTGGGTTTATCTAACTTAAGCGTGAGCATATCTAGTTTGAGCGCCAGTACATCTAGCTCAAGCGTGAGTATATCTAGCTTGAACGTGACTATATATAGCTTAAGCGTGATTATATATAACTTAAGCATGAGTGTATCTAGCTTGAGAGTGAGTATATCCCGCTTAAGCGTGGCTATACTAAGCTCAAGCGTGGTTATAATATAACTAAATAAAATATATAACTAATATAACTAAATAATTAATGTAAATTAATATAACTAAATAATTATATATATACAGGGTGTCCAGGAATTAATGGATAACCCTTTAACTGCGGCTAGCTTGACCGATGCCCTACTTGTAAAAAAATTATGACCTCAGTAAAAGTGTCACAGTTTTCGAAATATCGTACAAAAACCGTTTTTTTTAATAATTTTCTCCCTACGCTCAGTTATTTTCATGCGATTTCATCAAATATCAACATTTTTGAGTTTTTTATTTTTTTTAATATACCTTAATAGTTGATACTTAAAATGAATACATTATTTTAGTACCTATTTATAAGAAAATAATTTAAAAAATAAGTTTTATTGAAAAAATTAGGCAAAATATTTTAAAAATTTTGTCTTTGACCTCCTACGGTGAAAAAAAAAAGTGACACTTTTACTGAGGTCATAATTTTTTTACAAGTAGGGCATCGGTCAAGCTAGCCGCAGTTAAAGGGTTATCCATTAATTCCTGGACACCCTGTATATATATTATATAACCTAAGCGTGAGTATATTTAACTTAAGCGTCAGTATATCTAACTTAGGTGTGAATGTATCTAGCTTAAGCTTAGTTTATCCAGCTTAAACGTAGTATATAATTTAAGCGTATGTAAAAAGCATATCTTCCATGCTGGACTGGGAGCGATAGAAAAACATGGAATGTGCCAGCTGAATCTCCTCCCGGGCATGCTGTCATGCTGTAAAAACCAGCTAAGGGATTCGAGGGTTTCAGTGTATTGCAATTTAGGCGATGGGCTGACAACCTGTTACTATGGCAATACACATAAATCATCTGTAATAATAACCCTCGAAACTTGTCAGACGTGGCAGAATGACCTTTTGTTTAGCTAGTTTTTGCTCTGCCTACCCCATCATTAGGAATAAAGGCGTGATTTTATGTATGTATGTAACAAGCATATTCTTTGTTTGCAGACTAAACCGCTCAACATTGGCATATCTAGCGACCTACATGTTTCTGCCTATAACAATCCGCTTCCTACACCGGCGGTTGTGCCGCGGCGGTTTAACCGCGCTGTTGCAACGTATGCGCGATTATTTGACGCTCGCTCGTCGCGCCGCCGCCTGTCTGAGAGAGTGCAAAGCTACTAGGGCACAACTGTGAGTATACCTACCTTAAGCGTGAGTATGTCTAGTTTAAGCGTGATTATTCCCAGTTTAAGCGTGATTTGATTATATATACCTATAAGTAGAATCATAAACTGTATTTCTTTTGTCAGTGGCTCAGTATCATCAGTGCTAGACTCAACACACGCGCTTCTTTGTCGTCAACAATCAGAACTCTCTTTGATAATGTCCCGAGCATCTTCCGCGTTGCTAGGCAACGTGCCGTGGTTACGAAGCGATGTGGCCTGGGACGTTATGGAGCAGAATGATACGGATAATCTTATGGTAAGATAAAACAATCTATTCATGCAAAATGACCTGTCAAATCCGTACTCAATATTGCTCTCAATCTTGAGATTGCTTTATAAATACGAGCCTTAGAATGCCGATCTTGCCATCATTAGCACTATCGACATATACATAGTTCAAAGCTTAGCTTAGATATTAAGGGTTTTTTTTTAAATTGCGGGTGGGGGCAGCACTAAGCTATATCATAATTCATCCGCCATAAATTTATAATTCAAATGTCATTCTACCCTGGACTGAAAGCGATAGAAAAACATAGAATGTTACAGCTGTTCGTCTTCTGGAACATGCTGTACGTCGAAGGAATTGAAATTTTTTGCGAATTGCAATTTAGGTACTAAGACCTAAATATTCTTATTTTAATTTTTTTATTATTTACATCGTGAGGAAACCTGCACACACCTACGAAGAAATTTAAAGGTTGTGTGTAACCTAATCTAGGATTGGGTCTGGTTTCCCTTCTGGGTTGCGGAGGTCAGATGGCAGTCGCTCTGTGTAAAAAACCAGTACCCTCGTTCAATCCCCTAGATTAGGTAGCCGACCCCGTGAAATACGGGAAAAAGGCTAGGAAGATGATGACCTAAATATTCTTATTTTCAGAAAATCCACCACGCGTTCTTAGTAGTTCAATCTACATTACTCAAACACATCGCAATGGCACATTTCATGCCATCAGCACAAGCTCAAAGATTATACAAAAATCACAATGAAAGAATATACTGGATACACAACACTCTCATACAACATTTGACGGAAGGATTCACAGATAATTATGAAGCTTTAGAAAGAATGTATCGGTTGCTTAAAAATTACGGAAATGCTGATGTTAATGAGCCTAGAAAACCCGGTGATGCGATTAAAGATACTTGGTTATATAGCGATGTACATAATGATATAGCTAGAACTAATTTAGAGCTAAAAGTAGCGCTTAGTAAGTGTAACAATTTAGATCTTTTCCTAGACTCATGTGCGTTGCATAAACAAGAATTAGATTTGGAAGTTTTGAACAAAGATATTGATAGTCTTATTGAGAATATTACTAAAAGTCTGTCCTCTGCTCAGTCGTCACAAATAAGGCTTAAGAAGCTTCTTTCTAAGTTTACGAAACATAATGGTCGAATTGAAAACGCTACAGAAATGTTCAAAGGTGGTGATGATGATAAAAACATTTTAAGAATCGAAGATCGTGAACCGATAGCTAAAGATGAAGTGTTTTATTTTGTCAAAACTGATGACGATGATGAAATAGTGCAACCTACAGGTGACGTCACAACTGCGCCGGGAAAGAAAGAGAAAGATGCAACGAATATAGTTCTTAACGAACTGAGAAGAAAACTAGTCAATAGAGAGGATGTCATGAGGGAAAGAGAAAGACAGGCTTTGGCTAAAACTATGCCTGAATTTAAAGATAAAATACCTGAATTTCCAAGACAAATCAATATCGACGATATCTTAGATAGGAAAGGATATATCACAAAACTTAAAGCAATTCAAAAACAACCAAAACTGAAGTTATTTCGTAATTACAAAATTCATTTGCAACCGAAAGAACCGAAATACAAATACAGATTGAAAAGACGTCAATACGAAAAAGAGACTGATATAAAATCATCCATATACGAAGCAAATTCAAAACTCAATACGAAAAGCAGAATCTTAACCTTTTCTTATGATAAGAAACTTAAAACAAAGATAGTAAACATTTGGCATAAAAAAGATGAAAAAGAAAATTTCAGCGACTTTTCAGATGGTCTTAGTGATGTAGAAACAGTAGCTATCAACAAAACTATTCACCAAGCTGCAAATATCAACAATAATTTTAAAGAAAATGGTGACGCGAGGAATTTCAAATTCTCCAAAAGAGATCTGGAGCTTACCCCGTCGACTTCTGATGATAGTGACTTGGATGTTGATAGTAAAGTGAAATTTCTCAAAGATGTTAGAAGACATAGGCCTATGAGAAAGAAGAATTATCCGGACAAGATAGGTAAGTCTCCCTAAAAAATTGCCTCATGTGACCAAATCTCCCTACCTACAAATTTGCCACACGAGACCAAAATTCCCTACCTAAACAATTATACTCTGTACATCATAGCTTGATCTTTTTGACAGATGTCAAACACATACCGTTATGAAGGGGTCTCTTTCGCACCTGTGATGTTTTGATATTTCCTACCTGCTGTCACAGGACTCTGTACAACATAGCTTGATCTTTTTGACAGATGTCAAACACATACCGTTATGAAGGGGTCTCTTTCGCACCCGTGATGTTTTGATATTTCCTACCTGCTGTCACAGGACTCAAGCTACATTGGACAAAGTATAGTCACACGTGAACAAAACTTCGTACCTAAATTTGCCTCACTTGACCAAATTCAATACTCAAAATTTTGCCCATACGACCAAAACTCCTTGTCACACGCCCAGCAGTGGACTGTTGTGGCTGATGATGATGACCAAAATAATCCCTACACCGTCAAGGCATTATCTGATGTACCTACCTATATTCAATCATTATATTTCAGCGAGCATTTCCGGCGCATCATCAGGTACTCAGCTGTCAGAACCAGTGGATGAAAGTTTAAAACCCGCACAGTACAGCTTAGGAGCAGGGTTAGCCATGGCATCTGTATTACAGGTATATTATAAAGATCCATGTTTTTCAAGCATGTGTTTTGATCCGTTGTCTTAATTTCACCAGCGTATTTCGATCCGTTGTTTTAATTTCACCTGTGAATTTCGATCCGTTGTTTTAATTTCACCCGCGTATTTCGATCCGTTATTTTAATTTCACCCGTGTTTTTCGATCCGCTGTTTTAATTTCACGTGTGTTTCTAAGCGGTGTTTTAATTTTACTCGTGTGTTTCAAACCCTTGTCTTAATTTCATCCGTGTGTTACGAACCGTTGTTTTAATTTCACCCGTGTATTTGATGCGGTGTTTTAATTTCATCCGTGTATTTGTCAGACGTGGCGGAACGACCTATGTTTAGGTTGTTTTTGCTCTGCCTACCCCATCAGGGATAAAGGCGTGATTTTATGTATGTATGTATGTGTATTTAATCGTTATATTAAAAACTGTTGTATTGCAAGTTAATACAGCCAAATATTTTAATTTTCACTGGCAGATCGAATTTTCTGTTTCTTTATTTTTTGTTTCCTTCCATGCTGGACTGGGAGTGATAGAAAAACATAGAATGTGCCAGCTGCATCTCCTCCCGGGCATGCTGTAAAAACCAGCTAAGGGATTCGAGGGTTTTAATGTATTGCAATTTAGGCGATGGGCTGACAACCTGTCACTATAGCAATACACATGACCATCTGAAATAACTCTCAAAACATGTCAGACGTGGCGGAATGACCTTTCGGTCGTTTTAGCTCTGCCTACCCCATTAGGGATAAAGGCGTGATTTTATGTATGTATGTATGTATGTATTTTTTTTTATTTACGAGCCTGCGGTGTCCCACTGCAGGGAAAAGACCTCTCCCCTTTTCATTTATCTCGATGCCAGTTCCCTCCATTCCGTAAGTGTTCCATATATGTATATAATAGGTATATAATTATTATAATTTGTCAGACGTGGCGGAACGACCTTTGTGTAGGTCGTTTACGCTCTGCCTACCCCATTAGGTATAAAGGCGTGATTATATGTATGTTCCATATATGTAACAATAATTATAACGTGTGTGGCCATCAGGTGAACAGCAGCGCCCGTTTTCCTACAATGTCTCGGGAGGAAGTTTTCATCGGTGACGGAGAAGTCTCAGAGGACAGCGGGAATGATGAGGATGCGTAGAATTGAGACCTTTAGAGCGTTTTTGCACTGCTCCGTATTCGGACGTGGCGGAACGACCTTTGTTTAGGTCGTTTACACTCTGAACGACCTTTGTTTAGGTCGTTTACACTCTGAACGACCTTTGTTTAGGTCGTTTACACTCTGAACGACCTTTGTTTAGGTCGTTTACACTCTGAACGACCTTTGTTTAGGTCGTTTACACTCTGAACGACCTTTGTTTAGGTCGTTTACACTCTGAACGACCTTTGTTTAGGTCGTTTACACTCTGAACGACCTATGTTTAGGTCGTTTACACTCAGAACGACCTATGTTTAGGTCGTTTTTGCTCTGCCTACCCCATTAGGGATAAAGGCGTGATTTTATGTATGTTTACGCTCTGCCTACCACATTAGCGATGAAGGCGTGAATGTATGTATGTATGCATTTGATTAATAAGCATTTGTGTAATTTAATTACCTATTCCAAAACAACATCGCTTAAATTTTACTGATTTTATAAGATGAAACTACATTTATTTTATCAAATTTATCATTACAACTCAACTATTAAAGTTGTGTTAATTTTGTAAATATTAATATGAAAGAAAAAAAATAAAAGAATATTGTAATTCATAATTTGTAATGAGGATAAAAACGCAAAGCTAATTGCAGATGGCGCCACCAGCGAGTGTTCCAAAAGAGACCAATGAGAAGACGCAAAACTGATATTGACATTGACATTGACAGATTACTGACCAATCACAGGAAAAAGGAACACTCGCTGGTGGCGCCATTTAGTTCCCAGTTTTTATCCCCATTGGATACTTTCTGTGATTGAATAAATGATTATTTTAATACGTGGACTTTTTATTTTTTAATTTAGCTCATTTTATCATGCTAGAACTGGAAAATAATAAAAGTACATCAAAACAAACAAACAAACAAAGTTATTTATTAGACAAATCTTATCTTATAAAAAAACTGATATCACAATTTTAAGCTTCGAAATACTGACAATTTTATCAAATTTTGTATATATTTTTAACGACTAAAACAGTTCTAAAAGGCACTTTCATAAATAACCACCAGTTTATTTTTGTCAGTTTGCTAAAAAAAAATGCTGATTCATATACTATACAACGTGTAACATGAAGGGTATATGCATCGTGAAATGTGTGAATCTACCCATGAAACTGAACAACTTTCCCTAAGGAAAATAGGTCGAAAAACGAAAAAAAAATTGTGACCTTTCATACAAAATGCATCAGCTGATAGCGTATTTAGTATGGGAAGTAATTTTTTTTTTTTTCGTATTTCGACCTATGTTTCTTAGGGAAAGTTGTTCAGTTTCACACATTTCTCGATGCATATACCCTTTCTGTTACACCCTGTATGTATTTGCAAATATTTTTGTCTAAAATTAAAAAAGGCCTTATAAATTATGTTCAAAATTACCAATATTATAATATTTTACACTTATTAGACTAACGACGTGATGTTGATGCTCTGCCTTACCCGTTAGGGATATAAGTATGACTATTTTTATATTAAATCCTTGGTCTTTCTGAGATGCAGAGCATAATTTAAGTATTGTGAGCAAATTCAACTGTAACTTTAATTTGACTGACATAGAATTTTCCAACTGATTGTTCGATATAGAAAAAAAAAATGGAGTTCACATACAAATAAGTGTCAATGAAACTACCCATGAAACTGAACAACTTTCCTCAAGAAATATATATCGAAAAATTACTAGAGTCAATGACACCATTATTTATATGGGAAGGCGTTTTCATATTTCGATGACAAAGTTGTTCAGATTTATGGGTAGGTTCACACCCTTAAGTTTGGTCAGCATTTTTTTTACACCCTGTATAATGGCTTTATTATTTTGTCTTGAGAAGTTGAGACCCCTAACCTTGGCTTTATGATTTTACTAGCGGACCCGGCAAACTTCGTCCAGCCCAGAAAAACACTTTTCCCGTGGAAATGACATACTTTCCCGTGGTAAAAGTCAGTTAAAAACCTTCCTCATGAATCACTCTATTTATTAAAAAAAAAACGCATCATAATCCGTAGCCTAGTTTTAAAGATCTAAGCATACATACAGACAGAGGGAAGCGACTTTGTTTTATACTATGTAATAAGGATGATGTGACCATTAACCTATAAATAAATGACTATAATCTAGAAGTTGATATGTGTGTTCTGTGCATTAGATCCAAACTGATACTCATCTTCAGTCTGTTCCGGTTGAGCAGCTACATCATCGGCTTCCGAGAAATAAGTATCAATTATAGATACACACTTCTTGTAAATCTAAAAGGAAACAGACAATATGATAAACTAAAAATATACCGGGTGTAAGGGACAGCGTCCCGCAAACTGATAGGGGTTGCTCAGTCAACGATACTGAACAACTATAACAAGGTTTTTTTTTTTTTTTCAGGAAATGAAAAAAAAAATTTGCTTTTCCATACAAATTGTCTGATCAATGTGGTAATTTTGTATGAAAAAGCAAATTTTTATTTTCATTTCCTGAAAAAAATTCCTGGTGGTAGTTGTTCAGTATCGTTGACTGAGCAACCCCTATAAGTTTGCGGGACGCTGTCCCTTACACCCCGTATAAATGAGAGAAAAAAAAAAGTTGAGGAAACAAATTAAAATAAGAAATGTTATGTGAGTTGTTTTCACGATATTTGTGATAGTTCCTGCAGAGGGCGCTGAAACTGGTTAAAATAACGTTATAAGGAGGAGGGTTTTTGAAACCGACATTTTATTTTAAAAAACCTGTTAACCATAACCCACTCAATAAATTACACAAAAAAAAAATTGCCCCCCTTTCACTTGTACCTATGCTATGGGAGGGAGGGGGTCCAAAAAATAATATTTTTGAATAATTTTTTGCATATACCAATTTTCATGATAATAGGTGAAAAACTGAGGTTTTCAGACGGACAGACAGACAGACAGAAATGGCGAAATGATAAGGGTTCCTATTCCTAGTCGACTACGGAACCTTAAGGGGCTACCCTGAGCAGGTGGCGCCCTCATCAGACAAAAAATCATTACTCACTGAAAAAGCAATTAATCGAAAATCCGGTAAAAAACCAGATTGAAATAAAAGCAAAGAAGATAATTTAAAACATCATAAAGTTGCAATTCATAGTTCCTGGTAGTAACAGAAGGAAAATTTGCGAAAAACTGCCACTTTTAACACTTTTGGTATCTGTAACTGCTGTAAACACTGAATCATGAATTTATAGTGCTTAAAACAACCTTCAGTAGCTATTCTTTAATCTGGTTTACCGGATTTTCGATTCATTGCTTTTTCAGTGAGTAATGATTTTTTTAACTGAAGCGAGTGAAAATAAAACACACCTGTTCGTTCTCATGATGCTGCAAAGCCTCTAGCTTGTCGAGAGCTCCGATCTCTTCTAACTTCAAGCACAGCGCCTCTACTTGACCGAACTTAGCAGCCGCCTGGGAAGTTAAAGCAAATACATACATACATAAAATCATGCCTGTAAACCTAATGGGGTAGGCAGAGCAAAAACGACCTAAACATAGGTTGTTCTGCCACGTCTGACAAGTTTCGAGGGCTAATACAGATGATGATTATGTATATTGCTATAGTGACGGGTTGTCAGCCCATCGCCTAAATTGCAATACACTGAAACCTTCGATTCCCTTAGCTGATTTTTACAGCATGCACTGGCACATTCTACGTTTTCCTATCACTCCCAGTCCAGCATGGAAGGGAAAGCAAATCTATGTTAAAATATAACGGGATTTAACACCCATTATCAATCTCTTCTTGAAGTGTCGTAAAGGGAATGGACAAACTTCTTAAAGTGGCGTAAAAGGGAATGGACAGACTTCTTAAAGTGTCGTAAAAGGGAATGGACAGACTTCTTAAGTGGTGTAAAAGGGAATGGACGGACTTCTTAAAGTGTCGTAAAAGGGAATGGACAGACTTCTTAAAGTGGCGTAAAAGGGAATGGACAGACTTCTTAAAGTGGTGTAAAAGGGAATGGACAGACTTCTTAAAGTGGTGTAAAAGGGAATAGACAGACTTCTTAAAGTGGTGTAAAAGGGAATAGACAGACTTCTTAAAGTGTCGTAAAGGAAATGGACAGACTTCTTAAAGTGTCGTTAAAGGGAATGGACAGACTTCTTAAAGTGTCGTTAAAGGGAATGGACAGACTTCTTAAAGTGTCCGTTAAAGGGAATGGACAGACTTCTTAAAGTGGTGTAAAAGGGAATAGACATACTTCTTAAAGTTTCGTAAAGGAAATGGACAGACTTCTTAAAGTGGCGTAAAAGGGAATGGACAGACTTCTTAAAGTGGCGTAAAAGGGAATAGACAGACTTCTCAAAGTGGTGTAAAAGGCAATGGACAAACTTCTTAAAGTGTCGTAAAAGGGAATGGACAGACTTCTTAAAGTGGCGTAAAAGGGAATAGACAGACTTCTTAAAGTGGTGTAAAAGGGAATAGACAGACTTCTTAAAGTGGTATTGTTTTGGGGAGGCATATTATCTTAAAAACGACAATTGATTACCTGTAACAAGTGTGTGATCCCATCCAACACCACAGCCACGGCGCGGTGATCGCGAGCGGACAATAAGGCTGTGTAGGGCTCCAGGGCTCCCGCAGATATTAAGCAGTCCAGCTGTTCAGCTGTCCCACCGAGGCAGAGGTTTGTGATGGCCCAGGCTGCTTCTTTCTGGCACCTGGAAGAGAAGTTATGCTATGAATCAGCTTATTACCCGACTGCGCAACGCAAAGGAGGGTATTGTGTTTATCAGCCTATGTATGTATGTATGTATGTATGTATGTATGTGTGTATGTTTGTTCCTTTGCGCCACTCTAGAGACCAAACGCGTGGGCCGATTTTAATGATTTATACGTCAATCGATTCGTCTTAACCATGCGAGTGTCACTGAAGACATGATTTTGATGAAAATTAAATATGGCGACAAACAGACGCCATTTTGTGAAAAATAAAAAAACAAAAGTTGGCGAACTATATTGAGTGGGGTATCATTGAATAGGTATTTGAAAATCAGTTACAGGTTTCTTAATTTTTCGTTTAGAGTAACTATTTAGGGTTTATAACGACTTAAAGTTTGCTATTAATCTTTTCTCGAGTTCAGTATAAATCTTTATCCAAATAAACATGTTAGTAAGTTTGGGCATTAAAAGTAAATTATATTTGTCTATAACACTAAATCATTTCGATCAGTACTTTAGAAGATAGCAAATGTTTTAAATCTTAAAATATTACTCCCACAAAGACTACTCTAACTTGATCTTCAATTATATTAAAGTCACTTTATACGGGCAGCTCATATTATGTTAGTTTTTCCCTTAGCTGATTTTTACAGAATGCCCGGGAGATGCAGCTGGCACATTCTATGTTTTCTAATCAAAAGTTTACCTAATCATCATCTGCAGGGAACTACTTTGGACCGAGCTGTGGTTGACTTAAGTTCACGCATTTTCGCGAAAGGTCAGGCCTATGTAGCCTTGAATCGGGTTAGATCCTTAGAAGGACTAATTATCAGTAGTTTAGACCACCGCAAGCTACTTAATAATCCCCACGATATTAACTCCCTCAACGAAATGACAAGATTAAGAAATTTTCCGTCTCAAAACCCTAACTAAAAAGAATAAAATAAAAAATTAAATAAAAACATCAAAAAACCCAACTGCGTAGGGAATACTTATTTTATTACCTTTAAAAAGATAGAAACAAGGAGACCTATCTGTCTTCAAACCAACACTCACTTTTTACACCTTAAGCCAAGTTCCATGTCCATTGAATAGTATTACTAACGCAATCTTGTTAATTGAATCCGTCAAACAAGTCCATCTGTTGTAAAATCTTTCAAAAATCTGACGCAGTCGGAGGCAATTATGTCTTATGTTAGTTAGTATCTACAATTCAATTATATAATTATTGCCTCCGATTGCGTCAGATTTTTGAAAGATTTTGCAACAGATGGACTTGTTTGACGGATTCAATTAACAAGATTGCGTTAGTAATACTATTCAATGGACATGGAACTTGGCTTAAGGTGTAAAAAGTGAGTGTTGGTTTGAAGACAGATAGGTCTCCTTGTTTCTATCTTTTTAAAGGTAATAAAATAAGTATTCCCTACGCAGTTGGGTTTTTTGATGTTTTTATTTAATTTTTTATTTTATTTTGTGAAACAAATATAAAATACTTTTCTGATCCATTCTTTCTATTAAAATAAAATAAAATAAAAATTTTGTTTATTTCTAAATCTTATTTTACAACATTTTTATATGAGTCTTCCCATTTAGGGTTTTGAGACGGAAAATTTCTTAATCTTGTCATTTCGTTGAGGGAGTTAATATCGTGGGGATTATTAAGTAGCTTGCGGTGGTCTAAACTACTGATAATTAGTCCTTCTAAGGATCTAACCCGATTCAAGGCTACATAGGCCTGACCTTTCGCGAAAATGCGTGAACTTAAGTCAACCACAGCTCGGTCCAAAGTAGTTCCCTGCAGATGATGATTAGGTAAACTTTTGATTAGAAAACATAGAATGTGCCAGCTGCATCTCCCGGGCATTCTGTAAAAATCAGCTAAGGGAAAAACTAACATAATATGAGCTGCCCGTATAAAGTGACTTTAATATAATTGAAGATCAAGTTAGAGTAGTCTTTGTGGGAGTAATATTTTAAGATTTAAAACATTTGCTATCTTCTAAAGTACTGATCGAAATGATTTAGTGTTATAGACAAATATAATTTACTTTTAATGCCCAAACTTACTAACATGTTTATTTGGATAAAGATTTATACTGAACTCGAGAAAAGATTAATAGCAAACTTTAAGTCGTTATAAACCCTAAATAGTTACTCTAAACGAAAAATTAAGAAACCTGTAACTGATTTTCAAATACCTATTCAATGATACCCCACTCAATATAGTTCGCCAACTTTTGTTTTTTTATTTTTCACAAAATGGCGTCTGTTTGTCGCCATATTTAATTTTCATCAAAATCATGTCTTCAGTGACACTCGCATGGTTAAGACGAATCGATTGACGTATAAATCATTAAAATCGGCCCACGCGTTTGGTCTCTAGAGTGGCGCAAAGGAACAAACATACACACATACATACATACATACATACATACATACATAGGCTGATAAACACAATACCCTCCTTTGCGTTGCGCAGTCGGGTAATAAGCTGATTCATAGCATAACTTCTCTTCCAGGTGCCAGAAAGAAGCAGCCTGGGCCATCACAAACCTCTGCCTCGGTGGGACAGCTGAACAGCTGGACTGCTTAATATCTGCGGGAGCCCTGGAGCCCTACACAGCCTTATTGTCCGCTCGCGATCACCGCGCCGTGGCTGTGGTGTTGGATGGGATCACACACTTGTTACAGGTAATCAATTGTCGTTTTTAAGATATATGCCTCCCCCAAAACAATACCACTTTAAGAAGTCTGTCTATTCCCTTTTACACCACTTTAAGAAGTCTGTCTATTCCCTTTTACGCCACTTTAAGAAGTCTGTCCATTCCCTTTTACGACACTTTAAGAAGTTTGTCCATTGCCTTTTACACCACTTTGAGAAGTCTGTCTATTCCCTTTTACGCCACTTTAAGAAGTCTGTCCATTCCCTTTTACGCCACTTTAAGAAGTCTGTCCATTTCCTTTACGAAACTTTAAGAAGTATGTCTATTCCCTTTTACACCACTTTAAGAAGTCTGTCCATTCCCTTTAACGACACTTTAAGAAGTCTGTCCATTCCCTTTAACGACACTTTAAGAAGTCTGTCCATTCCCTTTAACGACACTTTAAGAAGTCTGTCCATTTCCTTTACGACACTTTAAGAAGTCTGTCTATTCCCTTTTACACCACTTTAAGAAGTCTGTCTATTCCCTTTTACACCACTTTAAGAAGTCTGTCCATTCCCTTTTACACCACTTTAAGAAGTCTGTCCATTCCCTTTTACGCCACTTTAAGAAGTCTGTCCATTCCCTTTTACGACACTTTAAGAAGTCCGTCCATTCCCTTTTACACCACTTTAAGAAGTCTGTCCATTCCCTTTTACGACACTTTAAGAAGTCTGTCCATTCCCTTTTACGCCACTTTAAGAAGTTTGTCCATTCCCTTTTACGACACTTCAAGAAGAGATTGATAATGGGTGTTAAATCCCGTTATATTTTAACATAGATTTGCTTTCCCTTCCATGCTGGACTGGGAGTGATAGGAAAACGTAGAATGTGCCAGTGCATGCTGTAAAAATCAGCTAAGGGAATCGAAGGTTTCAGTGTATTGCAATTTAGGCGATGGGCTGACAACCCGTCACTATAGCAATATACATAATCATCATCTGTATTAGCCCTCGAAACTTGTCAGACGTGGCAGAACAACCTATGTTTAGGTCGTTTTTGCTCTGCCTACCCCATTAGGTTTACAGGCATGATTTTATGTATGTATGTATTTGCTTTAACTTCCCAGGCGGCTGCTAAGTTCGGTCAAGTAGAGGCGCTGTGCTTGAAGTTAGAAGAGATCGGAGCTCTCGACAAGCTAGAGGCTTTGCAGCATCATGAGAACGAACAGGTGTGTTTTATTTTCACTCGCTTCAGTTAAAAAAATCATTACTCACTGAAAAAGCAATGAATCGAAAATCCGGTAAACCAGATTAAAGAATAGCTACTGAAGGTTGTTTTAAGCACTATAAATTCATGATTCAGTGTTTACAGCAGTTACAGATACCAAAAGTGTTAAAAGTGGCAGTTTTTCGCAAATTTTCCTTCTGTTACTACCAGGAACTATGAATTGCAACTTTATGATGTTTTAAATTATCTTCTTTGCTTTTATTTCAATCTGGTTTTTTACCGGATTTTCGATTAATTGCTTTTTCAGTGAGTAATGATTTTTTGTCTGATGAGGGCGCCACCTGGCTCAGGGTAGCCCCTTAAGGTTCCGTAGTCGACTAGGAATAGGAACCCTTATCATTTCGCCATTTCTGTCTGTCTGTCTGTCCGTCTGAAAACCTCAGTTTTTCACCTATTATCATGAAAATTGGTATATGCAAAAAAATTATTCAAAAATATTATTTTTGGACCCCCTCCCTCCCATAGCATAGGTACAAGTGAAAGGGGGGCAATTTTTTTTTTGTGTAATTTATTGAGTGGGTTATGGTTAAC
>JARACY010002920.1:0-37712 GCA_029255725.1 Scrobipalpa atriplicella | reverse complement strand
CACACAAAGATCTCAATAACCTCTCATCTTCCTTCACAGATCGAGCAAGACCTAGTGGGTTCCTGTAACGACGCAGCATCTTACTGCGGCATCCGTGACCGCCGCTACCCTGACCGCAAGCCCATGGGCTACCCCTTCGACCGCCGCGGACGAGACGGGGTCAATACACTAAATGACTTCCTGACGCCTAACATGAACGTCAGTCCTTGTAGCATCAGGTTCACTGACGCTACCAGGCTTAGAGGGCAGCGCCGCTAAGATGGTGCCCAATTGAATTCCAAAACTCACTGTATCAGTACTGTATACTTCCAAATTTGTCTTTGTATCATAATTATCTGCAGTAACCATTATGTCTCTTCCTCGATCAGTACAACATAATTTATTCATGGACACTACAAGGATTAGAGGCCAAAGACGGTGGGATGCTGTTTGACAGATTTCTTTCAAAACTTTTATTTTTAAATCACTGTTTAATCTTAACACTGTTTTTTAACCTTTTTCAAATCAACATTAATTGAAATCAGACTCAGAATAAGTTCATTCTCACGCATGAAAAAACTTGTAACTGACCACAGATTTTAAGGGTAATTTGGTAAGAACACGACTTAACTAATCTCAACTAAAACTATTGTCGTCTCTTTCTGTTCTCTCATGATAGAAAGTGACAGTTAAGATTTATGTAAGTTAAGTCGTTCCATATTCTTGCATGTTAGATATTATTAAGATGTAATCTAGTTTACTGTATAATTAATTCTAAGTGAGGGTCAATAGTCTTAGTAAACTCTATAAAATATGTACATAGTGTAAATAACTTTATTTATGAGACTGAATAAATTAGCCTTTCTACAAAACTTTGCTGTTTTTATCACTAGCTTTCCAACCATTTAATTAGTTTCAATGAGGTGATTTATCGTGGTAAAAAGTGGCTTATTATTTAGCCTTAGTCAACTTGTAAATTTTTTTTTTTTAAATATTTTTTATTCTCGTGGGGATGAGATATTTTCCCCCTATACGATAAAAATGAACTCATTACCATACGAAAAAAACCTAAGGTTAATAGGTACTTATCTACCTACCTGATTGATTACCAAAATTTTAAATTAATGAGTATACTAGATCAATCTCTATTATAGCAGTTTTAAATCAATTGTCTGAAAATGCATAGATGCATATTAATTGCAAGTAAAACATGCAACTGCAATTATGAAAAAATAACACCAATTATACGAGCTATTATATAGAACGTGCGATCTAGCGGAACGTACACGTAGTTGAAAATTTACGTGATCATGAAGTGCATTTTGGTAAGTATTTTGTTCAGTGGAAAATGAGCAGTTTTTCAAATGTTTTTTTTCAAATGTGGTGATTACTTTTGATAAGATGATATATTAACATGGGCGGAGACACTCTACAAGGCTTTGGTGCCGTTAGTTTTTGTTTTTGATCTGACATAATGTAGGCCACATTATGTCCATACTGCTGTCTCTTTCTTAACTAAAGCTGATAGAGCGCCACAGTAGTTGTGATTTCTCCTAAATTTCAATACACTGAAACCCAACCCTCATCTCCCTCTTTTGATTACTTCCTACAGTATGCCAGGAAAGAGAAACACCTGGAACATTCTATGTTTTCCTGTCTATCATGAAAAATCTAAATTTTACTTGCAGCTCCTTCTACCGTTCATCACGGCTTGCGTCAGCGCAGCTGCCGTGGCTGATACATTAGTCGCTGCAGAATCGAAGCCTGACTCGTCTGCTGCGTCAGCTGAATCAGTTCCTGACTCATTATCTGAATCATCTGATGCTGAACCAGCTTCTGCATCGTTCGCTGAACCATCAGCTTCCGCAGACTCCGTACCTTTAGCTGCTGAATATATAGACAACTATGGGGGCTATGGAGGTTACGGCGGATACTACGGTTTAGGGTATGAAAACAGAAGATACGAAGGAAGGAGAAATAATGAATACAGAGAAGGCGAATACAGAAACGGTGGATATCGAGACGACCGTTACAGAGATGGATACAGGGAGGATAGAAACAGGGAAAACGAAAAAGAACGCGGATATAACAACAACAGAAATTGGCTAGGCGTCTACGAAGGAGACTTAAAGGAGTACTTTTACGATGGAAAAGACTACCGCATGTTCTTCGTCCCAAAGCTGGTGGGCCGCCAGGGTCTCGGCTTCCAGAAGAGGAACTACTTCTCTGGAGGAATGAGGTTCCCCATCACGCCTGAGATCCTCGAGTCTATCGGCTACAGGCCCCTTGTCAAGGAGCTTTACTTCGAACCTCTGCAGAAGTATAACTATAACTAAAGTTGTATCTTCGAACATCTTTTGAAATCGAATAGTGTATAGAAATATATAGGTAGGTATTTATCACCTGGCGTGAAAATTATACTCATTGTTTTTGAATAACCAGAATAAAGGTATTTGTAACTACGGCGATACTAAATTAATGACTTCTAATAAGTACTATTACCACGTAATTATAATTAAATTTCCGAATAAAGAATACTCAATCAAAAAATCATTTATTAATGATTATGGTTTTTAACAATACTACGAAATGAAATAAAGTGTATTAAACAAATGGCTAATCAGATTATTAACTAATTATTTACTAAGTGATATTCCCTTATTAGCAGACTATAAAAGCTATAGTGGCCTAAGTATGTGATATCAGTTGATTTTCAAAAACTCCAACAATGGCTCTCTTTACTCGGGTAAGATTTTTTTATATACCAAGCATTTTTTTGCGATGGATTTTTTGGCGCATGGCATAAAGGAAGAGTCACCAGCATACCTGTCATTTTCTGTCTTGATCTTGAGCGAACAGAAAATGATGGCAGTATGGCTTATTATCAGTAATCTTGTCACAAGACCACGTTAAAAAATTTCAAAGGATTTTAGTTCGGACATGGTGATTTTTGAACTGACAGAATTATAATAAGTTCGTCTATACTGCTATACTTTTCTTTTCGTTCAAGACGGAAAATGACGGGTATCGTTTTATTTTATTTAAATCTTGTTTACCCCGAATTGTGGCCATTGACGCGGCAGGGATTTTCAATTTCTTAGCTACCAAGAATAATTTTTTACTCCACCAACTATGATTGCCATTATTTTTCTTTCAGATACTATTTGTGGCTCTGTGCGCATACGCAGTGCAATGCTACCCAATGGGTATGGGTTATGGAGGGATGGGCGGTATGGGTATGGGTGGTATGGGTGGTATGGGTGGTATGGGGGGTATGGGGGGTATGGGTGGTATGGGAGGTATGGGGGGTTACGGCTGGATGGACCCCTATTATGGTTACGGCATGATGGGATTCAAAGACAAAGACGAAGACAACAAAGGAGGTGCTAGCGGTAATAATTTTATTTTATTTTTTACTTTATTTTGCTCCGGTTTCACTTGCCGAGTTTATCCTATATTGAACAACTTTCACGAAATCTATACTATATATATCTATAATAATATTATAAAGTGGAAATATTTGTATTTTTGTGTGTATGTATGTATGTATGTAATGAATAAACTCAAAAACTACTGGGCCAATTTCAAAAATTCTTCCACCGTTAGAAAGCTAGATTCGCCCTGAGTAACATAGGCTACTTTTTACCACGGGAAAGTACACCATTCCCACGGGAAAACTTATCTGCTTGTGCATTTTGTTTTATTTGCCAGCATTTCCACAGGAATTGTACAGGGTCTCAACCCAGGGTCGTTACACAACTTAGGCCACTTAGGGGGTGTTCCTCATTTCTGTACCTAACTAAAAAAACCGCACTAAAATCAATAAACCCGTTTGGGAGTTACGATGCCACAGACAGACACACAGACATACAGGCATAAACACGGACATAGGCGTGAAACTTACATTCCTCATTTTTGGACGTCGGGGGTTAAAAAGGAACACAATAAAGTCCAAATATTGAACTTAACGTCCAAAAATGAGGGGTGTAAGCCCCGTATTTATAATCAGCTCTCAAGAGTGACAGCGAGTTTGAGTTCGTATCAGAAATGTCATTCCAGTACAAAATTACCTGTCAAATCCGCACTCAATATTGCTGTCAATCTTGAGATCGCTTTATAAATTCGAGCCTAAGTTTCACGCCTATGTCTGTATGTTTATGCCTGTATGTCATATAAAGAAAACCACTTTAAGGTTCATAGTCCGGGATATTATCGCTCGTCCTTCTTTCCCGTCTTGTAACGATAAATATACCTATATTATGTTATTTTTCAGCGGCTGCACCACCAGCGTCACAGAGTAGTCCTAACCAAGATCAAGAGCGTCCATCCACCGTGGCTTCCGCTTCCCTCAGAAACAGGAGAGCTGTCAATTCGGTTCCACTCCCCAGCCCCAGAAACAAAAGAACCGTTCAGGGATTTTGGGATCTGAAAGGGGTTATTGGCTAATGAAATAGAAATATTTTGATCACGATGTTAGGCAATAAAACGCTTTGCATTTTTATTTTTATTTTATTAACTAGGCTTGATTTTTCTGTATTCAGTCATCCTGAGTAAAATCAATCAAAGTCTCACAAAGTGATAAATTAACAAAATATCAACTTTGCATTCTCCCCCTGGGAATCGAACCCAGGACCTCCAGATCAAGAGCCCATGACTCAGACCACTAGACCACGGAGGCTATTTAAAGAAAATCACACGTATGCTGGGAGTGTACTTAACATTGCAGATTGGATGCAATTTTATACAATAAATTTATTGTTAAGTATTATGTATTGTTTTTATTTAAATTAGGTAGTCTATTTTGTCTCACTGATTTCCATTTATTACGGTCTATAAAATAGGCAGGTATATTACGAACGAGAATTAGTTCAACCACAGTCGAATGGAAATTATCGATATGAAACTAATGACTTCTTAATACCAAAGAATACTTAATCAACAAATATTTTTTTAATGATTCTAATAGTTTTAACAGTACTGTGCATAAAGTATCAGATTATTTATAAATTACTTAATCGGTTTTCCCTAATTGGTAGACTATAAAAACTACAGTGACCAAAGTATCTCATATCAGTTCAATAATGGCTCTCTTTACTCAGGTAAGTTTTTGAACAACATTAGTGTTTTTTAAATTTCTTTTCAGTAACTCTTTTATATTTATTTATTTAACAATTTATTGTACACACTAAAGAACATAAAATACAAACAAAAAACAAACAAGACACAACAGGCACTGCTTATCTCTATAAAGAAATTTCTTAAATTTCAAGATCGTAGGTCACCGGGAAGTACCCTATAGGTTTTCCCTTATTTTCCTCATCGATGTAGTATAAAGCACTTTGTATCACTCGGAAAAACGTGCGATTCCCAAATCGTGTGTACTGAGGTAAGAGTGAGCCAAAAAACACCCGGGAATCGGTCACGTTTTCCCCTCGATGCATTAATTATGTATTATTTTACTCGTTTGTGATACACAAACTATGACAGCCAATATTTTCTTTCAGATACTGTTCATAGTTCTGTGCGCATACGCCGTGCAATGCTACCCGATGGGAGGCATGGGTATGGGTTATGGGGGGATGATGGGCGGTATGGGCGGTATGGGGGGTTACGGCGGCTGGATGGACCCCTATTATGGCTATGGCATGATGGGATTCAAAGACAAAGACGAAGACAACAAAGGAGGTGCTAGTGGTAGGTAATAATATTTATTTATCTTTCTTACAAGCGGCTCAATGAGACCCAAATAAGGAATTCTACACTTTCGAATTTATAAAAGAAAGTAATTGAGAATGGAATGTAGACTATCCTATCTACTTTTGCTCAAATTATAATATTATACGAGTATTAATTAACAACTACCAATAAATTCAAACATACCTAAATATTGTAAGTATTAAGGGAAGAAAATGGTGCACTTTGTTTTTTCGATGTCAGCATTTCCATAGGAATAGTACAATTACGGCGTGTTACGAGAAAAGGCTAGGGAGATGATGATGAGGCTATGCTTTTTTTTCAGCGGCTGCGCCACCAGCGCCACAGAGTAGCCCTAACCAAGACTTACATGAGCATCCATCAACCGTGGCTCCCCCTGCTCCCCTCAGAAACAGAAGAACCATAAATTTTCTTGGTCTTGGCTAGATTAAAGAGATTAGTATGAATACTGTTTCATTTGAATAAATGAAATACTTACTTATTTCTATTGATCACTTTTTTTAGATGTTGCTTATTAAAAAACTCTTGCATTTTTAGTTTTGTTTTATTAACTAAAAGAGTTAACTACTTACTTACCACATCTACTATTTATACTACTACTTTTACACTTTCAAACAATTTATTTTTCTTTGGAGGCAACAAGAAAGAGACAAAAACAGGGACCCTTTAAAGGCCAATATACTAGCAATAATAGTAACGTAACATTTGCGTTAACCATTAAAAATTTCAATTTAAAATAATAACTGATGATACGCTTACTACACACCTCGGGAAAATATCTCATTCCCACGTGATAATATCCTTTTTACACGGTTACACCTAAATGTCAAATGAAGAAATGAAGTTTCTTTAAAGACGAGGCTGTATGGCTCTGTTCCTTTGCCTATCCTATAATGGATGAATGAAAAAAAAAAAAAAAAAAGCTTGGCATGAAGAAATCCATCTGATAAAAAAAAAACATAGTCTACTTTTTACCTTACCACGCGGGAAACCTCACTTTGGGAACCAGGAGGAAAGTTAGTTATAATTCACCTATACAATAATAACAAATACCTACCTAAAACTCCTGCCCGCATATCACGGCTGTCCAGCGGGATGGTTACGTGGGTAAAACTCAGGACAAACAAGCTAGAAACCCTAGTGAGTAGTGATGTAGAGACACTTCTATCGACTGGGTTGTCGAGTTGAAGATCGACCCGATGAACCCATCAATAAATAATCGTTTTCTTTTTGACCAAATCAGAGAGATTCTTTCAATTACCTAGTCTTGCCAAATACCTGCAGCAGGGAAGATCTAAATCAAGCGAAAGCGACTGCTACACGCAAATAGCAGTCGCTAAATACTTATTGGCAGGGAAAAAAATTGTTTCATTGTATCATGACACAAAGAAGAAGAAGACTAGAGGTATGTATATATCCACGTGTAGTATCCCACACGTGCGAGGTACACGTGTATACATTATGTTTCCACGTGTAGTATCCCACACGTGCGAGGTATACGTGTATACACATATGTACGTACTGTTGATAAATGTATTATTGAGATATCTCAGTCGTGTAAATTATTTTGAATTAAATTTTATTTACAGGCAGATTTTGTTTTTTTTGTATGTAACTCAATATCCATAGCATCGCGGAAGTATACGTACTTACTCTCGTCATGTCTCGTAAATATATGAAGTGATTGATATTAATAAATTCTTATTCCTAAAGAAAGACTTTTTAACCTGCAAGTGAAGCCACTAGTCGAAATGAGACCAATTTTCGTATTTGTTTTTAATTTTTTTTCTTTATTCATTATGATTTTTTTTTCATTTTTTTTACTAGGAATGGGTTAGCTCTTGACTCTAGACACAAAGGTCAGCGATGACCGTGACAGAGTCGACTATGGAGCGAGCTAACCCAGAAAATGCCTGTTAAGGCACTGCAGGTAGTCTCACGCACTGACGGAACACAGCAAGCTGTTTGACGCCGGACTCCGGTGAGAGGGTGGTCGCGAGCCAGGCGGCCCCTTGCGGAGCTTACCACCACCGCTTTGTTGGGATCATTCAGCCGGACTAATTCACAGTCAAGCCTGTGTTGCCGTTGCCCGGGGTGGACCACTAGGATGTAGATCCCATCCCAACACAAAATTATATTGAAAAGTATTTTGAACCAAACAGGTACCTGCTTATTTTAAAAACTAAAACGAAACGTTTTTCACGTCCTCTCCCTAGCTTACCGGGTAATCCCCTAGCAGGGGACTTTACCGCGTATATGCTTTTGGTTCAGTGTCACATTAGAATGTTTTGTATGCAGAGGCGCGTGGTCTGAATATGTTATTGCCATTACTCCAAAACGATGAATATATTTGACGTGCGAAGCCAAAGTAACGTATTTTGAGAGTTTATTGAAATTTTACCCGAATGGGGTACGATTTTATTACGCTCGGGTGTTTGAAGTGGAGCTGTTAAGGCTCCTTACTAATTTTATTGACGTTGCGTAAAATGATTTCTAGCCAAATTACTGCGTTTACGCCTGCGACAAAAATATTATATTGATCTTGGAGATATTTCTCGTCCGATGAAGTATTGAAAACACAATTAAAACAGTTTTAACATGTTCAAAAAAATCATAAAGTCAGGTCTTCAAAAAACTTAAAACAGTTTTTAATGAATAAGGCAACCGAGCTACTACGTATTTTTTTTCTTACAACATAAAGCATACTAACCTTGATCCATTGTAGTAATATTTTTTCATTTTGATGTAATTTTCATTCATAATTTTACTTTGTCATTATGAATGAAAATTACATTTGTCATTTTGTCGCCTATGTTTTTAATTCCGAGGGAGTTTAAATCTAGTCTCCTTGTTCAGCACGTTGTTGTGCCACGTTTGTGTGAGTGAGAGACAAATACCAATTTCGGGCCGCCGCGAAATATGGTAAGGCCCTTAAGTGGTTTTTGACTGGAATATGTAACGTTATTGAGTGGAAACATTTTAATCGTTCGGACTTTGAAACCGGCACTACGGTGTGCGGTAAGGGAAAGATGGGAGTACCTGACCCGGCCCCTATTTACACCTGACTCGGCTGAATGATGGTCATGATCCCCAATCTATGGGGTTACGACTTCAAAGAGAAGCGACAGTAATAATGAATGAGTCAAAAGGCAACAACCATTTATGAACATAAGTCAATGATGTACGAAAATAAAAGGCTAAAATCAGTCATATTGTTTGTGCAAGAGTTAATTTTCATCAGTAATCCTTAAAACAGTCAAGTGGGTAAAAAAATAAATAATAGATTTTATGGCAAATTCTTAGGTTTACCAGTTATTCAACATTATATTAGGGTGTCAGTCCTTCCCAAGATGTTCCACTGAGCCTAGCTGGTATTTATTTCATCGTACCCGCTTCTACCCGGCACCAATCTCAGGTTCTTAGGTCATCACAATTATTTAGCTTTACAGCAGACCAATCTCGCGTCCGCTTTTTGGCATCTGGAAGGACTCACTGATTTATTTTTAGGGTATTACTAAAAAAATAAACTCAATACCTACATTAAAAAACCGCCTTAATCCATCTCGTTTGTTCCCAATAGATTCAACAATCCTGAACTAATCCCCTCGTTCAATACACAATGTTATCTTGATCCTACAAACACATTGAACTAACTATAATTTATTCTGCCCGCCGAGGCCTGCCCCACATTTAGCACCCAATAAATATCTCCACTGTCAAATAAAGCCAATGGAAACTAGATTTATAAGGCCCACCATTACTGCTGTATTTACTAAGCGCTTACCTTTCGTGCCGGATAAATTATTTGTGTAATTATAATAATTTATTTGATAATAAATAATTTGCGTTAAGGACTAGATTTTTTTTATTTCATTTTACAATTATTATTAAAGATTTGAGAAAGCAATTAAAACCTTCATACGTCCTTTAATAAATAAAATCCCACCAAAAACATAAATATGAAAATGGAAGCCAAAATCATGTTGGTGGTGGTTTGGTGTGTGGTTTGCACATTGCAGTCTAGGGTTTTGTTAAAGTAATTCTAAGGCTTGTATTTATAAAGCGATCTCAAGCTTGTGAGCAATGTTAAGTATGGATTTGACAGGTCGTTTGTACTGAAATGACATTTCTCAAACTCGCTGTTACTCTTGAGAGCTGATTATAAATACGGGCCTAAATTCTTCAATAACTTTTCATGTGGCTTGACCGTTGTAGAGAATAATGCGAACTGCCACCTAATACATCAACTAATGCAGTTTAGAATTTTGATCGAAAACCTGGATTTTCTTAGGATTTTGATGTAATCATGTTGTCATCCTCCGATTTTTATCCAAATCCTAGCTTTTTGATAAAACACCCGATTGCATCATAATCCTGCGACATAATAGATGTAAAAAGAGGCTGCCTCCGCGGTAACATATTGCGTCGTATCGCGAGTATCGCGACCGACAATATTTCACTTGGGGACTTGATCTGGATTCAATTAAATTATGCAGATGGTGCGGTGACGCGACGTGAGGACAGAAGGCCAAGTTTCGTGTGTGCTTATACTGGATGTGACAAGCTCATTGGTGTAGTGAATAGAGCCGCTACCTCCTGTACTTGGAGTTCCACTGGTCTCGGAAAACATCGTGAGAAAACCTGCATACACCTACGAAGAAAATTCACAGGTTGAGTGTGGTTCGTCAGTCACGCCAAAATTAAGCATCTTTTAGTATATCAGGTTTTGGATACCTGTCCTATCCACCCTGTTTGTTCAAGTACTATACAATATGCTTGACTACCGATAGAAATACAAATTAGCAACAAGAAACAGAAATATGAATTTCAATGTCCCCCTTACGTCGCAGATTCTTCCTTTCGCAAAATATCCCTTTTCACAAAAAGTCCTTTTTGCAAAATTCCCCTTTCGCAATTGCAAAACGTCCCTTTCATCTGAATTCATCTATCTAGATTTAGGCCAAATAGTTGGGCCTACTAAAAATATTTTAAAAAGTCAACGGGACATTTTAGCGACGATATCGAAATTCGTTTCTATCCTTCAAATAATATGGCTTACTTTTAGACCAATGTGCACACAGTAGCAGTAGGTTCAAATTGGTTAGGATCTAGTTTCAATTAAATTATGCAGATGCTGCGGTGAAGACTGTACAAGGTTGGGCGTAGCTTGTACTCGTATGTGGACTGGTTGGTGAGCAATCGGATTTGTACAGTCAGAATTGTGTCACTCTGTCTAAAGGCCTGGACACGAGAAATTTGCTGTAGTGGATACTCTCGCAGAGTGCCCCAAATGCAATGGAGTGACGATATTATTAAAAAAAAAAACGAACCTGCCAAACAACATGTTTAGGGTTCCGTAGTCAACTAAGAACCCTTATCATTTCGTCACGTCTGTCTGTTCGTCTGTACGTATGCCCCGCTACCACGATTTCACCTATTAACATGAGAGATACAGTAAAAGACAAGAAAACTGAAATGGCGATGTTTTAAAAAACAAAACAGTTCAAGAATAATACTGCTGTCTTTAAACATTAAGACTACCCTCATTCATTCTCGGATAGTACAAAAGGAAAAGAAAAATAAAGCAAAACATCCTTTTTTTTGTTATCAGTACTTTTACGGCGCACTCAGTTTTGACGAGTCGAGATTACTGGGTTCTTTTCTCCCAAATCTTTTTCCTAGACCTGCCCTAATAACAAGTTCATTTAAAATAAGTGCTGTCGGAACAAAAGAGATATTTTTCTTGCGTTTCAAAAGGTTTATGCAATGAAAATATATCTCTTTTAGCCAGAAGGATGCCCATTATCATACAAATTACATTAGACATTCTTTTGTCCAATAATGGGCCAGATTCGTAACCATCCCGACTTAACTAAATCTCAACTAAAATTATTGCCATCCCGTTCTGTTCTCTCATGATAGAAAGTGACAGGTATGGACTTATATTAGTTAAGTCGCGTAATTTTCGACCATGCATTGCTAACGTTACCTTTAGGTTTGATTAGCTTTTGCCTGTAAGGCCCGTATTTATGATCAGCTCTCAAGAGTGACAGCGAGTTAGAGTTTGTATCAGAAATGTCATTTCAGTACAAAACGGCCTGTCAAATCCATACTTAATATTGCTCTCAATCTTGAGATCGCTTTATAAATACGACCCTTATTTTGCTCGCCCCAAATTTATAGTTAGTTTCTTTTTTAAACTTTCCTGGATTGTGAACGATAGAAAGTCATAGAATGTGCGAAAAGGACTCGATGATTACAGTGTATTTTAATTCAGGCAATAGGTATTATTAGCGTTATAGCGATCTTGTCGCACGGCTAATTGTCTGGTGCATAACTAGTAGTTATTAACTACGGAACCCTCCCTACATCTAGGCACGACCGCTCTTGGCCGTTTTTTTTTATTCAAGTAGTAAATAGCACTCAAACCTTTCCAGACCAACTGGCAAGTTATTCAACGAAACAAGAACAATTAACCTTAGCTACAAAAAGACAATCCCCCAAAATTCGACCCTAATTTCCTACACTAAATACTTCCAAGTTCACAAACCCCGACAGAGATAAATTGAGCGAGGTTTTGCATCGTGATAGTGTAATAAACTTTTCTTCTCGACTATACTTTTTGCTCGAGCTTTTCACAACTTCAGGTGAGTTGGTATTAATTTTACGATGATAAAATTTTCTTTTGCTTTCTTCAAGGACGTCTGGCGGTTTAGCAACTTTCTTCTGCCTATTAATATTTTTCTAACATATTATCACGTACATAGATGTAAGATTTTAGGAAAATTGAGGCCCGTATTGATAAACAGCACTCGAGACTAACAGTGAGTTTGAGTACGTATCACAAATGTCATTCCAAATCCGCACTTAATATTGCTCTCAAACTTGAGATCGCTTTATAAATACGAGCCTAAGTATCTATCTATCGGGTGTATGATAGAGGTTTCTTAGGCAATTACTGAACAACTAACAACTGCAAATTCTTTCAGGAAATTGAAGAAAATTTAGACTTTCAGATACGAAATGGTAACTTCCTCGATCAGACAATTTTTATGGGAAAGTCATTGTTTTTTCATTTTCTAAAAGAATTTACTAGTGAAAGTTGTTCAGTTTCGTTGACTGAACAACCCCTTTAAGATTTTGATACGCTGTTCCTACACCCAGTATTTATCATTAAATCAGTTTTTCCTTAATTTAGCAAATTATAAGTAACAGTCAGATGCAGAATTTTATTATTTATTATTTAAGTATTTCTAAAGTGCAAATATCGCTAAATTTACTGCCATAGGTACGTAAACATAGAAAATGTAGAGTTAAATGAGTAACATTCTATTTTCTAAAGCATTGGGCTCTTAATAAATAAAGAAAAATCTGCGACCATATCAAAATAGAAATATTCTTGTTATATTTATTTTCACTCCCACACAACCCTGAGTTCCATTGATAATGTCAACTGTCCTTTAATTTTTATTGAGCAGTAAAAACTCGTGATATCAAGAAAGACTCGTCTTCATTTTTATTAGAATTTAAAATTCAGCTGTGCTTTTTATAGCTCTACATTTTTTTATCGTGACGAGTGAATTATTACATTTTTTTTATTTTTATGAATGAAAATGTTTTTATTGGTTATTATTTTAGTCGGAGTTTTTTTACATTCCTATTAATATAACAAAATAAGGCCCGTATTTATAATCAGCTCTTAAGAGTGACAGCGAGTTTGAGTTCGTATCAGAAATATCATTCCATTACAAAATTACCTGTCAAATCTGCACTCAATATTGCTCTCAATCTTGAGATCGCTTTATAAATACGAGCCTAACTTACCTACATACAACCGTGTTTCTCAATATATGATTGATTATATACTTAAGTGCAGACAACTATTTTCCTACCAAATAAGTGCCTTCCTTTAACTTGGGGAACTTTGGGCAAACTGCTTAAGTGAAGGGTAGTGATCGCGATAGGTTGCGGCCTTTAGAAGTTAGGTAGGGTAAAGTTTCTTAGGCCCGTATTTATAATCAGCTCTCAAGAGTGACAGCGAGTTTGAGTTCGTATCAGAAATGTCATTTTAGTACAAAACGACCTGCCAAATCCATACTTAATATTGATCTCAATCTTGAGATCGCTTTATAAATACGAGCCTTAATAAATGCGTATTAATTCGAGAAGCAAACAGAGGTACGTATATCGTCGAATTGACGTTTTAACGGTTACGTTGTGGATTGCAAAAAAATTGCAAACAAAAAGAGAACCGGCCGTTTTCATACAAACTGAGGCAATTATTATGACCATAGATTATGACATCCATAATTATGACATCCATTATTATGACATCAGCTAAAAAATATATGACTGTCACAGATTTAGCCGAGATTGCCGGACGTCATTTAAAATAGTACCTAAAACCATGACCTGACTGAACAAGCTAAGCTAGGTTGGCCAAAATAAGTTTTGACCGGGATTAAGTTTTGACTGTAACATATCTATTAAAACAAATACCTAAACTGACTTTAACTATATCTTACGCAGCGAACAAACGCATAAGTATTCGCGGGCCCAAAGTCGAAATGTGTAGAACGCCTAATAGGAAAAGTTTGAAACTGCTAAAGTTTAATAGGACCTTTAGGTATTGTGACAGTTTACAAACAGCCAAGTTGTTAAAGTGCCGCCTTTGCAATTATACGGGTTATCTGATCTTATCTTGACATCATGGTTCGGGGAACTATTTAATAAGTTTCGTAAGATAAACAGCAAGTTTGCATAGTGTGAATTTTCACTCTATCATAATGGATTAGGACCTACGATAAAAAAAAAACCGGTTATTCATAGGAAAAGAAACCTGAAATCAAGCAACTGACTGCTAAAAGCTCATGTTACAGAGAGACGCAAAGAGCAAGTGAGAAGAGAGAAAAGCGAGGGTAAGGGATGGTAATAAAATTATCATTGTGAAGTTAATTTAGCATTACAATTATCTCGTAAAATTGATTCTTTCGGATAACCACCGTTATTTAAATAGAAAATTTTATTGCAGTGGAGACTGAACGACAAAAAGGAAACCCATCTCAATGAAAAAAATAGTTAGCTACAGAGTTGCGTGGAGTTTGGAATAATCCCAAATAATTTAATCGCACAGGTAGGTACCTAATAGTTAAAATATTAATTTTATCTTCATGCCCATGCGGAACACCACTTTATAATCCTTTGCTTTAGATTTACGCTAATGAACCTGTCTCATTAACTTTAATCCGTTTTTCTGCAACACGCAGTTTGCAGGTGCGGCTGGCTTCCGGCCAAATATGCTAAGCTCCGTATTACCACATCCCCGACTATATTTTCACTGGAACCTTGTTTGTTACTGCGATTTATTGGTTTGATTTTGCGATGTGACAGCCTGGCAGGGCATGTAGATTGTGTAACGTACATACATGTAAAAAAAACGACAGAAATGTTTGTAGGAGAAACGTTATGGATTTAAAACTTTGAACATGTGTTGGAAGGTATTTGCTATTAGTTACTTAGCAAGCTTGGCTGGCACACTAGCGAGTGTAGTTCAAGTCGTTATAATTATCCATAATGGGCTGCTTCCTGGATTATCTGGACTTGTCCCCATTTTATTTTTAGTCGGTCGAAAGTTGTTACAACTGTTTAATGAAACAATAATGTCTGCTTTAGTTTTACGAGTAAACAGTTCCTTGAAACCACAAAAAAACGAGCAATATAACCCTTTCTAAGAACTTCACTAAACCAAGGGACTACATACATAATGTACTAGAGAACATTACTGGGAAGATTGATGGGTTTTTAACCACCATGAGACGACTGCGGACTGGGGAGGCTTTGTGCAAAGATCTACTGATATTAATACCCAGATTGATGGCAGTCTTGAGTTCCTGGTTGGGGGATTAATTACGTATAAGGCGGCATTATAGCTGTGAATGGGTATCAGGATAATATTCGACCATAATGATTCATGTGTTGGATAATGCAATACATATTCAATACAGTAGGGATTTGTGAATTATCAAAAGATGAAATTAAGCTTCTTTGCGTCCTGATTTTTCTAAAGAAAATCTCAAATGTATTCGTAAAATATAAGAAATTTATAATAAAGCAAGATTTCCGCCCGCGGTTAAATGAGTTTTCCCTTGGAAATGAAGGTTTTCCCGGAGTAAAAAGTATTGTTCTATATCAGGATAACCTATATGTGTGCCAAATTTCATCCCGATCCGTCCAGTGGTTGAAGCGTGATTGAGTAACAAACATTCAAACATCCAAACATCCCAAATTTTGCATTTATAAAATAGGTACTTAGTAGGAAGTAGGATAATGAATTCATTATCATCGTCAATAAGCAACAAAATAATAATAATCCCAAAAAATAGGTTAATATTCTGAAACAACTGCGCGTAATATTGTTAATAATAAATTAATTTAATCCCAGTGTATTATGATTATGATCATGAAACAATGTTATTATAATTTTAATGAATATAATTTCAACTGTATCGCCAAATATTAAGTTATTTATTTTTAATCCTTCAAAAGCGAATTGGTACGTCATTTAATTTGAAACTCTTAATAATTTATACAACAGTAAACAGCATTCCTCGCAGAAGATGGAGAGATGACTTGGAGGCATTCCTTCCAAACTGGCAGCTAGAAACTCAAGACCGAGACGTGTGGCGTGAAAGAGGGGAGGCCTTTGCCCTGCAGTGGGACACTATACAGGCTACATAAAAAAAAAACAGCATTATTAATACGCTGTGTTTCAAAGAACAACTTCAATCCATTTACAAAAAACATTTCAATAGAAGAATATCCATCAGAAGATTGCACCTGTTATAATATTACCAACGACAACAACATCGTCTGCAGAATACTCGTACAAATAAAAATAAAGGGCACAAATCCGTAGCGCCGTAGCATCCACGTAGTAGTGCTTTACGCTCGTAGAACATCTACTACGTAGACTACAAGAAATGTAAAGACAACTTGCATTATAAAATAAAGTGGAGCCGCAAGAAAAATAAATGAGTAAATGTTAAACAGCTGCTACGAGTGCAAAAAACACAAATAAAGGTTTCGATCTAAGCAACCTCTATTAGTTTGCGAAAAGCTGTCTCTAACGATCAATTCACACTAGGAAGTCACGCGGCGAGACGCAGCGCTCACATTTCTAGAGCTTGATACAGAAATCGAAAATTACGCTCGGCGTTGCGCTGCGCCGCGCGGTGCAGCATGTCACTTCGTGACAAATTACATGCATCTTCAAGCAGCTTTGCGCCGCGATGCGTGGCGTCGCTTCCCGGTGTAAACTGACCATTATAAATGCCGTATGACGATTTCATAAGTACCCTTTACACATTTATTTTAGTCTGAGCGCGATCGTTAGAACACCTCTCAGAACGAGCAGAGATTTAGCTTTGGTAGATATTACGCTCCTTTGCATAGAACTGAATAGTTTCAATGCATAATATCAAATATGTTCGTGAAATGGAGCAGGAAATGTGTATGAGACCCGTTTCTTGGAATACATTTTAATATTTAGGAGACAGATCGTACATTACGGTCGTAAATGGGACGCGATTTTTATTACAGTCGTGGTTTGTTCACGTATTGTATGAAATACTTTTAAAAGCTTTCAGGCTAGTCAAACCTTGGAGCGCCGAAGTTTCGAGGTTTGACTATGACATATTATATACAATTGAGTACAATATGTTTAATACATACAATTCCAATAGAAAAGTAAACGAAATATCAATAATATTCCCAGAAAATCATGTTTAATGGCAAATGATGCTAAAAATACAATTTAATAAAAGCTCATTTTTTAGCCCACGCAAGCATAAAAAGTTACTAAAAATTCTTTGTTTCTTTATTTACTGGCGGGACACTCAAGGCGACTACAAAAGAATTTCTTGTCAATTTCGTCTGTTGGGTCTTATTAAAACTCTCAACTTTGAAAGAAATATTTTAACGGAAGTGAGTGAGGGTAAGTGTGGGCATGGAGGTGTTGGGATGAAAAAGCTGTTGGAACTTGAAAAAGAAGGCTTAGGAAGAAGTGTTGAAATTGCAGTGAATATATCACTGCAAATATTTTGGCTTGGTTTGGTATCAGAGAATGGCTGTTTTTCTACTAGACGGCAAAACACATGCAATTTGACAGACACAAAAGATTCCATCAGGCCGGCATCCATAATGACTTTGTACTTTAACTATCTTTAACTTTTTTGGTACTTGCGATTATTTTCTTAAATTTTTCGGGTCATTCGCGCTAGGTTTTAAATAAACGAGTAATCGTTGGAAAATTTATTATACTTAAAGTAAGTAAGTAGAGTTTTTTACAGATAATAAAAAAAAATGTCTCTAAACCTGGACGTACCCTGTTTTCCTAGAAGTTAGTACCTATACTTATTTTCAAGAAAACGTTTTAAAAAGTTCTAAGAATTGAATTGAATCACGTAGAGCCATAGAGCAAGTTGTACCCATCAAAAACAGATCATGTTTTTAATCAACTGTCGGAAAATAGGCGATGGATTACCTCTTCCGGCAAAAGCCTTCTTAAATAAAAATCTCTTTATCTGACTACTTTCTGCCTCAGGGGAAGTAAATGATCAGATTCTAAATAAGATTCAGAAACAGATATCTCTGTTCTGTGAATCAGATTTATCCGCAAATAGATTTCAATTCCGTTTGGGTCTGTCATGACGTCAGAGAACTTGATAAACTCTATAATATAGGAGCCTATTAGGAGCCAATTAAAATTCTTAGGACATGGGCTGGGCCTTCCCTATTCGGGGTGTACACCATTCTCCACACTCGATGATGGAGAATCATCGAGCACGAAGTAAAGAAAGTATTAACATACTCATTCCCTATAGCTTCTTAACGCTCATAGGCATTTGACAAGGCTTTTATATTTATACCAAAAATTGGTAACGAACCAAGTTTAAGCAAACAATAGTTAAACATTATATTTCATCATATAGGAGCACTTGCACTTGGTATCAAAACCTGGTGATAAGGGATCCCCAGACTGTTTTTTCAGGCTATCGGTAACCAGGCATAATGCAGTCCTCGAGTTACCTAACCTACTACGTAGTAGGTAATATTAGTTACAAAACATAGATACATAAGGTCCAAGCCTGGGCTTTAGATAGGAGTCTTTGAATAGTCTAAAACTACTAGTTAAAACTAATTTCAACAAAATGGGTGCAGTTGGAACTGGTTTTTTTCTGGTTAAAACTAGATATAACTTAAAACAGGTCTTAACATTTACATAATAGATTATGACTACGGTCAATTCCTAGCTGCTTATTAATTTGTAACCTCCTTTACAAAAGAACCCGAGACGAAAAAGATAAGCTCCATGGTCTATGACAGAGACTTCAAAGACAAACTGAAGTACCCTTGGGAGTACAGATAACGCTTTGAAGAAGTGAGTGACCTACCTAACTATCTATATTGTACTTGATTTTTTTTAATAATTATCTGATTGAAACCAGACTCAGCAGTTTTGAGAAAATTAATAAGTACCTACTTCATGATATTGGTATTACGATTTTGTTGTATTCTAAAGTATTCTTAAACCCAATAGCGACTCTGTGATTGTATTTATGTAGGAGTATGTATGTCTACCTATATTCTACACGTTAATGCGAAGCGAAACTTCTTATTTTATAATTTTAACGGAAATCGTTTGTTATTTTTGGATAAAAACGTTTTCTACCCCTGATTTTCACCAAGATACTTAATTGAGAACAAGAGAAATGTCTGAATCAACACGAGAATCGAACGGCCACAAATCAAGAAAGAGCATCGACAAATTATCGCCCAGGTGGACCCGCTTAATCTGTCGGACGAAATTCACTGACGTAGATTTATTAGGGGCAACAAGTTCAGACCGAATTGGTTTCAAGCTTTCAATCTTTACGCAGGATCAAACCTTACTTTAGCTCTCATTTTAATACACTATCTTAGTAAACTAATAAAATATATAGTAATAAAAGAAAGTTACTAGCTTGCTTTCATATAGTTAAAAGCAAAGGGGAGACGTCACCTCGAGCACTAACTCGGGCACTAAAAATAAAAACTAAGTCGGGAGGACTATAAATTTAATAATTCTTACATTATAATATTATGGAGTTTATGCAGCAACCGACTTGTTATAAATAGTAACATGACCACGAACTATCGTTATACAGTGTAAGTTACACCCATAATATCTAACGAGAACTATTATGGCGCATACTTAGAATTTTCTATCCTACAGTTTCGCCTATAAATTCCTATAATGTTCAGCTTTTGCAAGTAGTTGCATACAGCTTCGTATGAAGTTCTGCCTTTTTTTTTATACTCAAAGTTTTTTTTTTTATGTACATACTACATAGATATAAAAAATACATACATACATCCTTGAAAGCAAATTTCAAAATCCACATACCGAAAGGTATGATCCCGTTTTCTCCCAAATTTAATTTCCCGAGGAAATAATAAAATTAGTACAGATAATTGGAAAGTAGGGGATCCGGTCTGCTCCCAGTTTATTTTTATTTAGATTAAGCCAAAGCTGACCCTTTGCGAACCCTAGTCAAGACTATAATCGCTTTATTAGCTCATGAATTAAATACTGTATTGCCAAATAATGTTCAAGGGTTCGGATGTTAACTATTATAAGCTAATAATATTAGGAGTTTATACCCTTTGAAGATAAGATGGAAATTTAATTTTCGAATTCAGAACCTCGTCCTATTTTTTTTCAATAATTTTGGTAATGTGATCCGTTATCAAGAGTGTACTTTATAGAGTTCCGTACCCGAAGGGTCAAAACTGTCTGTCTGTCTATCTGTCTGTCACCTCATGAACCGTGATGAATAGACAGCTGAAATTTTCACAGATGATGTATTTGTGTTGCCACTATAACAACAAAAGACTAAAAATAAGATAAATATTTAAGGGGGTCTCCCATACAACAAACATTATTTTTTGCCGTTGTTGTATAGATAGTAGCACGGAACCCTACGTGCGCGAGTCCGACTCGCACATGGCCGATTTTTGTTACTTCCTGTACCTACTTTAGTAGGTGCTCAATGACATTCAAGCTATTACAGTCACTGAAATGAAACTGAAACTGGCCTACAACTATCACGGGAGCTGTAACGCGTTTACAGCACCCTATAATTTTAAGTGGACAATTCACATTTGCACTATTACTTAGGTTTTAAGTGCTATCATTTAGAGCCACTTATTCAGAGTGAGGGCAGGTTATCCGTACAGGAGAAGGTAATAAAAAGCCTTAATGCCGGTCATCATTACAACAGGCATTACTTAATGGAGATTTACCGTGTGCTTTACTGGAGGATAGAAATGGAGCTGATGAGAATAAGCTTAAGGATTTTTCTATGCATTTAGCTACAATAGTTATTTTATATCACGACTGCAGCTAGGCCGTACACGAAGCACCCTTGTGTTCATTACTACAGGTTTACTTTATTAGTAACTGGGTTCCCAAGTTTTAAAATGTTCACGTACAATGTCATGGATCAGACATAGTGGAAACCGTTTCTTCTCTGACTACTCCGTAACTTACGGGCCGTAAGGTATAATAAGCGTATTTATATGAATGTATGTAAAATCAAAGTCCCTGCAAACTATTAAAATTCTTCTATTTTCCAACTTTGTATTAATTTTTAAAACGTAATTTCTGCGAAGTTCTCCGCTTTCTTTGGCCTTCGAAGTTTACCTTCAAATTTTACTGAGGCTTACGTAATATCTCGGGTCTTTGTTTATTACAATGATTAAGGCAACAACCGTGCCTTAGTATTAAACTCCAGTCCGGACGATCTACAGCTGACCTCAAGATTGCGTTATAATCAGGGGAAGGGATAAATTAAAAAAATGCTAATACTTAGAAGACAATAAGGAGAGGTAATACCGGAAACAGCATAGAAATCCAGAATTTCAAAATTTCGTAGCTATTACGCATCAAATCAACTTGTTGCAAAATCTAATGATCAGGCGCATTCCATGTTCAGGTGAATTACGTGCTAAGTTCATCCTTTGAGTAATTAGCACATTTAGCTGGGCCTATTTGAACTCATGAGCTATTCATGAGCGTATCTGAATAGGTTTTGCATCGCATCGGCTGGTAAAGTTGACGTTTAGAGCTTAATTGTACTGTTAGTATGATGTTCATTGATGGGCTAACCTAACATAATTTCCAAGATATTTCTGAATTGATCCTTTGAAATTAAATAGTCCTTTTTTAAATGGAGAATGTGAATTGAGGTACGGAAAATAGCTTTATCACAGTAGATTGTGGGTATATAAAAGCACAACTTTCCGTAGCAGGTATACTACGCCACAATGTAACTCCAGATTGGCCACCAATCAATTTTTTTTTTCTGTTGTAGACTTTGTCTACGTTGTCGTACCAACAGCTTCGACGTAGCAAGGATTGCTGACCCGTAGCACCTCTTAGACAAAGCAACCCTAAAAAGTATGGATTCATAACCTTTTCACATGTTGTCGTGGAACTATCTATAATGAATACTTCAGAGCAACGTACCTACAGTTCATCTAATGAACTTTTTAGTTCCCATTCCCAGTAAGTTCAACACTAAATGCACACTGCAGCGATATTACGTAGGTAATGACACGTGAATGTTCAGCAGCTCCATAGATTATACCCACGGGAAATAAGACGGGCAAAATTACTAGTTAATTTTCACCTGTGACACCACTTTTGCTGAAATGCTGCGAAGTGGAAGTCAGTGGGCTCTATTCTAAGTGTCACCTGCTAAGGCTACTTTTAAATAGTCGGATCTGGATAGTTCAATAGCCGGAACTAAAATTAGATAACTACAGCCCAGAGGCAAAAGATCGGATATAAATGTTTGGATCTTTTAGTAGGTACAGGACATTTAACATTTCAACGAAAATTATTTAAATTGTAACTGATATAAAAATTATTTAAAAAAAAATTGTTGAAGCGCTCTTTCAGATATTTTTGTGAGATCCGACAAAATTTTTAATTTTAAAAAAATACGTAGGTACGACTTTTACACAGACTAGCAAGAGACGTGCAGAATTGAGTCCAGTCTGAAACTAATTTATTTTCACTTTATATCAGAGGTGAGTTTTGAAATTGAAGTAATTAAACTCAAACGGGTGGTGTACATCTTCTATGTAGAGTGCATGTGGAACTTAGTGCAGCTGCAGTTTGAATTTCAACGCAATTCCAAATGTTTCTGATTGCACCGAGTATTATTGAAGTTTGTTTTTGGAATATGCTTATATGCTTCCATGCTGGACTGGGAGTGATAGAAAAACATAGAATGTGCCAGCTGCATTTCCTCCCGGGCATGCTGTAAAAACCAGCTAAGGGATTCAAGGGTTTCAGTATTGTAATTTAGGCGATGGGCTGACAACCTGTCACTATTAGCAATATACAGATCTATCTGGAATAACCCTCAAAACTTGTCAGACGTGGCGGAACGACCTTTGTTTAGGTTGTTTACGCTCTGCCTACCCCATTAGGGAAAAAGGCGTGATTATATGTATGTATGTATGTATGTTTTTGGAATATATACTGGTTATCATGATTTTCCGGATATAGCTTTCAGCTCTCCAACAGGATAAAGATATAGGACCGATATTTTCCAAGATATGGCATTCTTAATTTTGATAGCTGTCATTTAAAATTAAGATCTCGCCATATCTCGCCCAGATCCAGGACTATCTTAACGGAACCTTCTGCGCCAAATATTACGCAGGTGTGTTGCTGACCTAAGTGTGTGAATAAAAAAAGAGCGTGTGGGCCGAGCACCCGTGTCAGAAGTAAAACTTCTTTGACATTTCTGACATCGTAACGGGACAAACGGGACAATCCATAATCGTCCCCGTTTGCCCGTGACGCGACCTTGAAATTTTACTCTCAACGCGCCTAAAGAAGTTTCACTTCAAAACGATGTCGATGTTACGTTTTTCGCTCTAGCATGAATTCGCTATAAAGTGATTCGATCTACAGTTCTGTCAAACAACCGTGAATCACTCTATCATTGGTCGATCTACACATAAAATTGATGAATTAAAGATAATAATTGTTTAGAGTGAATAAGCATTCCTTTTCAATTGTTTGTATTTTAGTAGGTAGGTACTCTGTTTGTTCTAATAATTATTCTTTACTGCACTTTAAAACAACATACCTATAAACACGTTAACTATTTCGGGCGAAGTAAAACAAACCTTCAAACAAAGTTGCTGTGAACGGGACCTCCGTACGGGAATTCTTTTTATTTTTTAACTAAACTGTTTTCTTAGAACCCCTTGTGGACACAAGAAAATGCTCAGTAAAGTTTAAGTGTCTTCAAAGTATCTGCAAGAAGCAACAAAATTGTTTTTATGTAAGTATGGTATGGAAATTTATTTTAAATTATGCTGGACTCGACTTCAATTCAGTGGGAGGAGAAGGAGATGCTAACCAGACCGCTCCATCGTCATCAAAATGGTGACTTTGACCTTTTAAATTAGTCAGAAGGCTATAATATCAGTTTCTTCAGTCAGTTTGTTTTTTAAAATTACTATTACTATTACCTATTACTACTAAGTGCTGTGATAGAAACAAATAAAAAAATACCTAGGTAATTGCTTTTTAAATAAGTAACATAAAATGGACGACAACCGATTTTTGTCTTCCTTTTACTAGTTTTTTAGCACATTGGTAGATTCTACCGGCTAAACAAACCTACTACATGCTCATAAAGTTGCTAAGCGTATTTGAGTCAGGTGACCACTACAGTCATAATTTAGACTAGGCAACCACATCGTAGGTATGTCCAGAACATGCCGTCTATTGCATTGTTAATGTTGGCTAAATACTGCGCCTAGCTTACATGCTCTTGGTTAAATTATGCCTGTTGCGTAGATTCCCATAATAGGCACATATTCGTAACTAAACAGTATGCTACTGTGAAATTCTACGATGATGAGATGACAAAACAATATTTCGCTATTTGTGCAATAGCTTGCGTGTTCCAGTTTTATGAATTTAGGGTCTGTTACAATAATCTTGGACGATCTTATAACTTTGTATTTTCTTCATTTCTTTGAGCTTTTAATATAGCAACGCATACTTAACTTATACCTTTTATGTTACACGTTGTATAAGTTACCGCTGACGCTAAAACTGGCACTGAAACTTCCCATTAGTTCAATAATTGAACTGTACCATTGAACTATAGGGAATAGAGGAAAATAAATAACGAGTATTGCTAGAAACTTTCTCTTAAATCTAGACGGTGTGAGATATTTGATCTCTGATATAATAACTAAAGTCTTGCTCCACTCTGTCTCTGCTCCCGAGGGGGTCGGTTGCAGATGTAACTGGATGTTTATACAACGGACTGCAGCTCCGGATGAATAATTTCAGCAAAACAGAGGTTTATGGCAATCCTGAAAATCTGGTACCGAGATAATATAACACCACCGTTAGCTGTTTGCTACGGTTCAAGAAAGCTGATGAATGTTAATCTGATGAAGTTTTTAACATTTAATTTTATTTTATAAATTTTTAATTAAAAATTTCCTGTTGGTATCGTAAGAGGCGACTAAGGGATAAATCCAGGGAATGGGTAGCAGCGTTCCCTGTGAATATAAAACTTCTACTGCGCTCACAAACCCGCCTGCCAAGCGTGGTGAGTATGGCATATACAACCAATTTTGAGGAGGCCCAGCAGTGGACTGTTGTGGCTGATGACGATGATGAATTAAAAGTATATTAAAAGTTAAGTATTAGATGGGTACGAGAATTTTAGTGTATTGCATATTAGACGATTATTTTGTTAAAAATTAACAGTAGGCAAACCATTTGTCCGCCATCTCACTTGATGGAAGTGATGAGCTGATAGTTAAAATTATCAGTCACTACAGAAATACACATCTTAAAAAATATCCCTTAAAGGTTTGTCAGTCGGAATGTGTAATGTAAATGTAATATAGAAACACCAACACAACAACCTACACATATTTTACGAGATGAGTTTATTGGAAATGTAAACAAGGGTCGGCCATAAAATAAGCATTTACAATTTGGTTAACAACGTTGGGCAATATGCTATAAACATTAGAAAAGCTACCAATGATAATAATCATAGCTTTTTCGTTTTATTTGTTGAAAGCTAAAACAACAGAGACCTAATACGAACTCTATTCCTACATAAATATTGCGATGTGTTTTTCTAGACTCTTGTCTAATTTAAGAGACACAACGACAGAGCAAGATTTTTATTTAATTAAGAATGGGTTTGCTTGCTCTTGAATCTAGACACAAGTTCAGTCTTGACAGGATCAACGATGGAGCGAGCTCACCCAGAAGATGCCTGATATAGCACTGGCACTCTTGCGCAGCGACGGAACACAACAAGCTGTTTGGCGCCGGACTCCGGTAAGAAGTGGTCGTGAGCCAGGCGGCCTCTTGCGGAGCCTACCACATCATTTTCAAGACTTTTAGCTGGCATTCCAATCCAACGCACTGAAATTCAAATGGCTACTACTAACTTTCAGACATTTTTCGAAACCAGTAACCAAAAAAAGCCTCTCCTCTTTCAATCACACTCTACTCGGTAGTATACTAAAAAAAAAAATCATGTAATAAAAAAACTTATTTAAATAGCTTATGTATGGGGAACAAGCGATCATTAGCTACAGTGTAGGCGGCATTTTACTTGACATAGAGTGTATTGAAAATTCAACCTTAAGTTCAAGTAATATTTTAAACTTCCATCTTTTTAATCTGTAGCTTTCCAAGGCATAATAAGTGAGCCTGACTAACGAACTATTCACTGCTCCGGTATTTTTCTGAAGATTTCTCTTGTAGCATAGAAGCGAACAAAAGGTACTGACGAGGTCGTGCCAGCTAAGCAATCATTAGAGTTGAGTTTGAAAAAAGTTCCACATTACCAAGATTTATTATGGCACGGAAAGAGGTAATGTACCGATGCCACACTGACATCTGTTTTAAACCCTAAAATAGAAATATCCATAGTATAGTACGTCCCTTTAAAATGTATGCTGTTTTATCTATAATACTAATATTCTAAAGAGGAAAGATTTGTATTTTTGGATTTTTGTATGTAATATGTAATGAATAAACTCAAAAACTACGAGGCAGGTTTCTAAAATTCTTTCCCCATTAGAAAGCTAAGTTCACCTTAAGTAACAAAGGTTATTTTTACCGCGGGAAAATAGATCATTCCCACGGGAAAACTTATTTATAGTGGGTGACACCGCTAACAGAAAGCGATATTTTATTTGCATCTGTTATATGTTATTGGATGTGATAAACAGTTTAACTTTCTATCAACAATTTTCCAATCGACGCCAACATGTTTTGCGGCCCATAAGCTGTTCATTATTTATAAATTAAATTTTAGAATCAGCAAACATGGGTTTGTGACAAAATTATAATCTGCTGTTTCATTTGAACCTCTGCCAAGCTGCACAGAAAAACTAGCCGCAAATCACATTGGTACCAAATTGAAATAGGCTATATCGCCACCAAAAGGGCACAATAAAGTTTAACTTTCATGGAAATAAAAGTTTATTAACAACTTTAAATTAGGTAAAAGTCAGAATTTAACCAAACATTTTATTTCAAAAGCATTTCCATTTCAATGAAATCCGAAAATCCGTGGTACTCACTCAAACATAAAAAATCTTGTAGCAGGAATGAAAAATCCGAGCTACGATAGGAAAGCGGAATGAAAACTTTTTCTTTCATTATTAGTTTCAACTTTCGCTGTAAAAAAGTAATGCAAATTTTCGCCATCACCCTGGGTTAGCTTCTGTGACTTCTACATTTTGCTGGCCATGATTGTAATTACGTAAAAACACAAAGTTGCACTGAAATGTTAAAATTAAATGATAAAAAAAAACTTCCTATTTTTGGGTACTTTTTCTCTCTTCACATATCAATATTTTTACGCTCAATAGGCAGGTAGGTACAACATGATTCCACCTAATTGACAGTATTTCATGTATATATAGGTTGAGTTCAATGATAGAATACCAGTGTGTATGTAGCGTAGGCATCTAAAAACTATCTTACAATTTTATTATCAACTTTATGTGTTACTTACTTGCTCAAATGTAATAGAGATCGTCGAAATTTACCAATTATATAAAGCTTTTGAACAAAATCGCTCTGCACAGGCAAACCCAACCTAAACATTATGTATGAGTGATCTAACGTCTATAAGGAACAATAGGGCTGGCGTGTACTAATCGTACAAAAGCCCTCTAAAATCGTAGAAAAAAAAGAAAAAAAAAAAACTTTATGTGTTCCCTTAGCGGTCGTCCCCACAACCTCCGGATAAAGATAAAATATCAAAGGCCGAAAGAGAACAGTTTTATTCACAAACAAAAAAAAAACAAAGATAAACACGCTTGAACAGTAAAAACACATCTGATTAAAAAGAGACAAAAACCATGTTGTTTTTCATTCGGTAGGTAATGGCAGTAGCCGGCCACTCGTCAGGAGCAGGCGTCCGTGTGAACCGACCACTTTTGGTGGAAATGGAAAAGAGTAAGTTACAAGCGACAGAGATTTGTTCTTGGCTTTTGGCAGACTAAGGAATCATCGCAAAATGACCTCGTTTCGCAAATTACAATACACTTAACCCTCGAATCCCTTTCCTAACTTCTACAGCATGCTCGGAAGGAGAAGCAGCTGGCACATTCCATGTTTTTTCTATCGCCCCTAGTCCAGCATGGAATTAACTAGTTGAACGATCCCACGTAAATGGTATAAGTAGGCTTCAAGGAGCCGCCTGCCTTGTGAGAGTCTCGCAACAAAGTTTAGCACCAAACAAAAAAAAACTTGTAGTCGTGTGTAAATTCTGGCACCTTTTAAGGCTTCTGGGTCTATCATTATTACCAACTTTGTCCCAGACTTTTCTGGCCTATTCAAGAGCATAATAAAAAAAAACGTAAATAAGTACTAGATAGGTGCCATCGCTTACAACTTGTCCAGCGCAACCAAATAAAGTGTCTGGTGTTAGTTTCACCGGTTTTAACTATGTTTAACAATTCCCTGACCGTTTTCAAAGGCACTATCTAACTTTGTTCCTGTCGTAAACGTTATTTACGTAACTATAGTTTCAAATATTTTGAGTCCGTTTAATGTCTCGTTTCCGTACTGAAATTGTAAAAGTTCTGCCTGAATTTAATATTTTAGACACTGAGGTTCTGTGAGTTCTACACCCCGTATATTAACTCAACAAAATTTACTTTGTCATACTGTTGTACGTTTTAAATGGTTTGCGAAATGTCATTTTGTCATTGTTTCGTAGTCCATAAAATATCCTCACAACAATAGCAATTGTAAAAGTTTCAAAAGTTCATAAACTTGGACCAAAAATATAATAAGATGGTGCTTTTGCTCTTGTTTTCAGAGCAAAGAAAAATTTAAATCCATACTGTGAATAAAACAACGCTATTTACATCTCGCGATTGCATCACAGTCCACTATCTTAAACTTTTCACTTTACAAGAAACGGACTGCATTAAAAATGCTCTTCTTGAAAGCAAAGCTGAACAAAAGTGGTGTCAGAAATTGATGTGAATAGAAATAACTTTTGATAAAACTAAGTTGTCAAAATACTTGCATTTAAAAGGATTTTTTTTTGTCACAGAAAACTTTTTCTTCTTTAAGGAAATTTATATACTACTTTTATCATAATTATGTCGATATATTATTTTATCACACCCACCAACTGACTAGTACTATTATAATTATATTATGTGTTACTAATACTTAAAAGAAATTGTTTCATACACAATTATAATGCACTATTTACATTACAAGTTTGTTAAAAAAGAGTATAAAAGTGTGCAATCTGTTTATTATTTATAACGGTTATTAAAACTTTGAAATTTCACTAGAAGCTAAAAGTTATACATGGGTGGGATTTGAACCCACGACCTTCGGCGTTCCGTGCCGTTATAGTATTTTTGGGTAATGAAAATCAAGGCATATCTACTCGCGCTTCTTCTGAGATGTGGGGACTAGCATAATCGCGAACTGTCTACGATTGTTTAATCAACTCAATAGGAAAGCCGCTGAGATAAAATTATACAAAGGAAATAAAATAATAAGTACAAAGGAAAGATTGCATTCGAGGATAAACGCTTTTGCCCCACTAATGGGATGTTGAAAGCGAATTTAATTTGAATTTCTAATACTCGGTTGCTAAAGGATTTCTCGTGATTGTTTGGTATTTTAACAATCTGTGTGGTATCGAAGGACGATTTCGTTGACATATTTTTATGACCTAGTCAAATTATTAATTTTAAATCACTTATAGATTGACAAAAAGTTCCCCGCCTGCAAAGTTAGTCCGGTTAGAAAAATGCTAGCCTAACTTAATTTAATCAGAATAACATACCTATAAAATACTGGCTCATATTTCATTATTAATACCAAAGTATCAAACAAACTAATCCTATTCGCCCCAGCGGCCCGGAGCGTCTGTCATAGCAGTCCGCAAGTAGCAAGAAGTGGCAAGCACAAGTTAACTCGGCCCCATCTCGGGCCAACTTGGCTCAATGCAGTTTGCTTAGTCCCGGAGGGCTGGGGCGGAATTGGTTTAAGTTATATACCTATGTGTTGATTTAGCTTTTGCGTAGGCTTTCTGTTGATATTGGTGACAATTTTGGCTTATACACAATATTTAATCATAGATTACCTATTTATGTTAAGCCTCTCACTTATCAAAACTAAAAAAAGACTGACTTTAGATAATTCTTCTTCCAGATCTTACTTTGATTCCAGTTTTATTATTTATTTCCTTCTATAGCATATCATGTAAACCAAAAACATTTTAGTATTCCCGGCCTAATGCTAGTGTCCGCCTTTTCGGCTTTTTTTTTGCCCGATTTTCGGCTTCCGCTGGTGTGAGATGGTTGTCTTCCATATTCGCTCTCACGACGTCTAGGCGGCGCTTCTTCGGTCTGCTGCGTGATCTACTAAGGTCATGGACAGTGAGGTCGAGGCATATTTTTCCGACGTAGTCTGGCGGTCAGCGGCTTACATGCCCGTACGTGCCATTGAACAACATTTTATTCTAAGAAATAAATAATTCAAAGATAGAATTCACTATTACAACGATTGCTTCTAGAATAAAATAGTAATACAAATCAAATATCTAAGAAATAGACTTTGCTCTAAGGATTCTAACTAACAAGTAAATAATCATTAGTTTTCTCCAGAGTCAGGAATGGAGAGCAAATACTTCGTTTGAAGATTATTTCGATTCTCGGTATCAGTCTGCTGAAGTTAGTTAGGAGGTAGAAATATTATTTTATTTTGTAGACTAGATATTTCTAATAATAATAACTTTGGGTAGCGATGTAAGCTCTCTAACTTGAATAAAACTTGGTTTAACATGAAAACGAAGGATTTTTTTCAGATTTTTTTATAACTATCATATCACGTACGATGATCAAAACAAAACTAGTCATAAGGATTTTTTCCAAGGTGATACGTGTCTCAAAATACAATATTTTTTAATATAGAAGCACTTATCAGCAAGAAAGCAAGAAGGTCGCGCGAATGCGACAGTAGCAACACATCCGCGTAACGATCGGCGCCGAAGGTTCCGTCCAACACGCTTACAACACATCTATACAGAAACTTCATTGGAGGGTATTTCAACCTAAAGTATGTTTCATGGGAAAAAGACATGTTTTATTTCGAAAAAATGCCCTAGGAATATAAACTTGGTAAAGAAGTTTTTTTGTCCATACGTAATTGGCACATCACTATAACATATTACTATAACTAACATAATCTATACCCACTACACAAGAAACAATACTAAGTCCTATAGAAGTACCCTCCGAGACCAAGATGCTCTGCCCTTAATCACGCTTCAGGCACGCCCGTCGTATTTCGTATTGGAAAGGAAATTAAATTGCTATCACCTCATTACCATCACTTGGATAACTTCCCTGAGATCCAGTTAGGAAATTATAAACCTGTCTGAAAGGGTTTGTGAACGCTCTCTATGATAAAGTGGCTATTAAAAGTGTTCAGGTTTCATCTCAGTTCATTAACAAACAGATTATCTTTTCAGGATGAAGTTTTGATCATGCTAATAGAGCAAATAGTAGGCAGAAGCATACTATAGCAAAGGCATACTATATTTCTTTCTTATTGGAAATGGGTTTGCTCTTGACTCCAGTCTAGGTCGGGGGCGACCTTAGAGTATACATTATCTATACTCTAAGGGGGCGACATACACGGAGTCGACGATGATGGAGCGAGCTCAACTAGAAGATGCCTGTTCACTCTTACTTTGTAGGGTGTTGTATGCATTCGGAAACTAAAGGTAATTAAGACAATCACATAAAAATCTTGCAATTTATTGAGTAAATTTAGTTTTACCTTTCTTAAAAAAAAGATATCACTTCAAATGAGCACACGGATCTATTGCAACCTGCAACTTTCTGTATTCTAACAAAAAAGTAAAATGGATCTACTTCAACAAACCAAAATTCTCAATGTGTTTACGTGTTAGGAGCCTCTCTGCGGAGTGCTACTGCTCTCCGGTGCTGGTGTCTGATTGTGACAGTAAATTACTCGCTAACGGCACACCACTAATTGGTGCAGCACTAATGTGCCGAAGCTCAAGATATTGTGTCGGCTTTAAAGAGAAACTGTGGACATTTTCTTTTCTTGTCGTAGTGGGTTTTCGAGTCGACGATCCACTTGATGAACCTTGGCGTCAGAGTTTTTAAAGTACCTATCATTAGCAGCAAATAGGCCTCTGACATGGTTTCTGTAACGACCACTATCAAAGACAGCGACTGGAACCGACGGCTAAACGTACCCTCCGAACGTAATCCTTTTTCTTATAATTAGGTAATCCATTCTGCATTGTCTTGACCAAACTGGGGTACCTACTTAGATCTCACAAAATGATAAATTGATAATTATCTAATTTGTGTTCCCCGCATGGGAATCGAACCCTCAACCTTCAGATAGGCAGACCACTAGACCAAGAAGGCAATCAAAATAAGAAGATAGATGGGCGTTAAGTAGTTTTTCCTTTTTTCGCCATGTTATACAGGTATATGACCAACATAACTCCGATATTCAATAAATTGTTAAAACTACTAAATACAAACCTTAAAATGTTAAACCAACAATTTGAAGCAATATTTCAAAACTTCAAATCAATCATTTTTCACTCTCCGTTTGTTTTATTTTATACCCATACCTATTCGGATTTTGTATGCTATTAAAAAATATCGGAATGTACTAAACCATTCGCAATGTTTTATTTTTCGTTGTGTGAGTTTTTATAACTCATACCTAATCCTAATACACAATTTTTCTGAGAATTTAAAAGAAACGTAGTTTCATCAGTAATGTTTTAAATAATTAGTGTCATGCATATTATGCATAGCCTATAAACATGTTTTGGATATATGATATTAAATATCATTTATATCCAAAACATGTTTATTTTTCTCATTTTTATCCCTTTGCCCATCATAGTAGGTAGGTAAGTATTTACCACCACAGCACGAGTACCTTAGAGATATGGTGCACGGTGAGTTTACAAAAACTAATTTCCATTTTGGTTACTAGAATTTTTCCATATAATTATTACTTAAGTACATACTAGTACAAAAAAATTGAAATAATAAACAAAATAAATATTACTTTCCAACTAAAATTACCTTCAACGAAACTCTATTCACGAAAAATGGATATTATTTTCATTCAACAAAATTGATATTCAAAAACTCATCTCACATTGTCAAACAAAGCAACAAACAAACTTTCTCAATATATTCAACGAGCTGGTGCATCAAAATCGCAACTTTCACGAACTACAAACTGTTTTGTATTGTAAATAGCGAAATCTCGACGCAGATTTCAAAATATTACCATAATCTCATGTTTTGTTTGAATTATTTATCTCGAAGTGCAGTTACGTGCTACGAATTGGTTTTTCCGTATTATAAGGAGTTTATGTAGGAGACCAGTGGAAACTAGATCAAACCGCGAAAAATATACCAGGCGTAAAAAAATTAAAACTAAAGGATTGGTCACTCAAATAACCCGCCCTGTGACGCCCCTGGTACAAAGGTGCCCATCACACTCACCGCGTTTCCGCGTTGAATTACGATGGGAATAAAAAAAATAGCTTTTTAAACATTAGCTTACCCATGAAACTGAACAACTTTCCTAAGGGGCATGGCAAATAGGAAGCGGTGTGGCGCGGGCGAGGCGGAGGCGCGTCAATTTTGTATGTAATTTACGTCTGCGCAGCGCAGCTTGATTTGAAGTTTCTATACAAAAACGACGCATCGGCGACGCAACGGCGCCGCACCGCTTCCTATTTGCCATGCACATAAAGGAACATAGGTTGAAATATAAAAGAAAATTGACTCTCCCATATAAAATGACTCGAGCCGCTGGCACCATTTGTATGTGAGGACCAAATTAATTAGAAAAGCTGTTATTGTGTTTAATGGGTACATTCACACCCTAAGGTTGATAATTAGCTATTTTCTTTTTAGGTATACCTTATCAGTTTCAACTAAGTACTTAGGCCCGGATTTATAATCAGATCTCAAGAGTGACAGCGAGTTTGAGTTCGTATCAAAAATGTCATTTCAGTACAAAACAACATGTCAGATCCATACTTAATATTCCTCTTAATCTTGAGATCATTTTATAAGTACAGGCCTTAGATCTCTATAAATCCGTATTTAGAGGAACCTTTTCAATATAGAAACAAATGGGAAAACACTGTACAAAGTTGCCGTGAACTAAATCCTCGGACAGTGTCGTTTGCTTTTATTTTTAAAACTGTTTCTTTTATTTTTAAAACTGTTTCTTCAGACAAAGCGAATTCTTTAAAGTTTTCCGCTATTGGTAGCAACAAATTGTCTTTTCGGGAAACGGATTAAAGGCTTACGTTTGTAAATGGTTGGGAAATAGAAAGAAGAGGCATTGACCGCCTTAATTTATATAATTTCAAATAATTGGCTATTTGTTTCTATATTGAAAAGGTTCCTCTAAATACGGATTTATAGAGATCTAAGGCCTGTACTTATAAAATGATCTCAAGATTAAGAGGAATATTAAGTATGGATCTGACATGTTGTTTTGTACTGAAATGACATTTTTGATACGAACTCAAACTCGCTGTCACTCTTGAGATCTGATTATAAATCCGGGCCTAAGTACTTAGTTGAAACTGATAAGGTATACCTAAAAAGAAAATAGCTAATTATCAACCTTAGGGTGTGAATGTACCCATTAAACACAATAACAGCTTTTCTAATTAATTTGGTCCTCACATACAAATGGTGCCAGCGGCTCGAGTCATTTTATATGGGAGAGTCAATTTTCTTTTATATTTCAACCTATGTTCCTTTATGTGCATGGCAAATAGGAAGCGGTGCGGCGCCGTTGCGTCGCCGATGCGTCGTTTTTGTATAGAAACTTCAAATCAAGCTGCGCTGCGCAGACGTAAATTACATACAAAATTGACGCGCCTCCGCCTCGCCCGCGCCACACCGCTTCCTATTTGCCATGCCCCTTAGGAAAGTTGTTCAGTTTCATGGGTAAGCTAATGTTTAAAAAGCTATTTTTTTTATTCCCATCGTAATTCAACGCGGAAACGCGGTGAGTGTGATGGGCACCTTTGTACCAGGGGCGTCACAGGGCGGGTTATTTGAGTGACCAATCCTTTAGTTTTAATTTTTTTACGCCTGGTATATTTTTCGCGGTTTGATCTAGTTTCCACTGGTCTCCTACATAAACTCCTTATAATACGGAAAAACCAATTCGTAGCACGTAACTGCACTTCGAGATAAATAATTCAAACAAAACATGAGATTATGGTAATATTTTGAAATCTGCGTCGAGATTTCGCTATTTACAATACAAAACAGTTTGTAGTTCGTGAAAGTTGCGATTTTGATGCACCAGCTCGTTGAATATATTGAGAAAGTTTGTTTGTTGCTTTGTTTGACAATGTGAGATGAGTTTTTGAATATCAATTTTGTTGAATGAAAATAATATCCATTTTTCGTGAATAGAGTTTCGTTGAAGGTAATTTTAGTTGGAAAGTAATATTTATTTTGTTTATTATTTCAATTTTTTTGTACTAGTATGTACTTAAGTAATAATTATATGGAAAAATTCTAGTAACCAAAATGGAAATTAGTTTTTGTAAACTCACCGTGCACCATATCTCTAAGGTACTCGTGCTGTGGTGGTAAATACTTACCTACCTACTATGATGGGCAAAGGGATAAAAATGAGAAAAATAAACATGTTTTGGATATAAATGATATTTAATATCATATATCCAAAACATGTTTATAGGCTATGCATAATATGCATGACACTAATTATTTAAAACATTACTGATGAAACTACGTTTCTTTTAAATTCTCAGAAAAATTGTGTATTAGGATTAGGTATGAGTTATAAAAACTCACACAACGAAAAATAAAACATTGCGAATGGTTTAGTACATTCCGATATTTTTTAATAGCATACAAAATCCGAATAGGTATGGGTATAAAATAAAACAAACGGAGAGTGAAAAATGATTGATTTGAAGTTTTGAAATATTGCTTCAAATTGTTGGTTTAACATTTTAAGGTTTGTATTTAGTAGTTTTAACAATTTATTGAATATCGGAGTTATGTTGGTCATATACCTGTATAACATGGCGAAAAAAGGAAAAACTACTTAACGCCCATCTATCTTCTTATTTTGATTGCCTTCTTGGTCTAGTGGTCTGCCTATCTGAAGGTTGAGGGTTCGATTCCCATGCGGGGAACACAAATTAGATAATTATCAATTTATCATTTTGTGAGATCTAAGTAGGTACCCCAGTTTGGTCAAGACAATGCAGAATGGATTACCTAATTATAAGAAAAAGGATTACGTTCGGAGGGTACGTTTAGCCGTCGGTTCCAGTCGCTGTCTTTGATAGTGGTCGTTACAGAAACCATGTCAGAGGCCTATTTGCTGCTAATGATAGGTACTTTAAAAACTCTGACGCCAAGGTTCATCAAGTGGATCGTCGACTCGAAAACCCACTACGACAAGAAAAGAAAATGTCCACAGTTTCTCTTTAAAGCCGACACAATATCTTGAGCTTCGGCACATTAGTGCTGCACCAATTAGTGGTGTGCCGTTAGCGAGTAATTTACTGTCACAATCAGACACCAGCACCGGAGAGCAGTAGCACTCCGCAGAGAGGCTCCTAACACGTAAACACATTGAGAATTTTGGTTTGTTGAAGTAGATCCATTTTACTTTTTTGTTAGAATACAGAAAGTTGCAGGTTGCAATAGATCCGTGTGCTCATTTGAAGTGATATCTTTTTTTAAGAAAGGTAAAACTAAATTTACTCAATAAATTGCAAGATTTTTATGTGATTGTCTTAATTACCTTTAGTTTCCGAATGCATACAACACCCTACAAAGTAAGAGTGAACAGGCATCTTCTAGTTGAGCTCGCTCCATCATCGTCGACTCCGTGTATGTCGCCCCCTTAGAGTATAGATAATGTATACTCTAAGGTCGCCCCCGACCTAGACTGGAGTCAAGAGCAAACCCATTTCCAATAAGAAAGAAATATAGTATGCCTTTGCTATAGTATGCTTCTGCCTACTATTTGCTCTATTAGCATGATCAAAACTTCATCCTGAAAAGATAATCTGTTTGTTAATGAACTGAGATGAAACCTGAACACTTTTAATAGCCACTTTATCATAGAGAGCGTTCACAAACCCTTTCAGACAGGTTTATAATTTCCTAACTGGATCTCAGGGAAGTTATCCAAGTGATGGTAATGAGGTGATAGCAATTTAATTTCCTTTCCAATACGAAATACGACGGGCGTGCCTGAAGCGTGATTAAGGGCAGAGCATCTTGGTCTCGGAGGGTACTTCTATAGGACTTAGTATTGTTTCTTGGGT
>JARACY010002919.1:0-37712 GCA_029255725.1 Scrobipalpa atriplicella | reverse complement strand
CTACTAGGGCACAGGGGATAGAATTCCACGAAATCACAGTGGCTGTCAAATGTTTTCATTTACCCATATTATGTATCTTGACTAAAATCTTTCTTCTTTCGCTGTGACTTAGGTACTTACTGTTTATTACACGCCTCTACATTTCACGCAAGTTGGCTGTACGGCTGTATAATTGTGTGTTATACGTGGATTGGATTGTCAGGCTACCCATCTGGGGTGGGTTAGAAACTAAAGAAAATTGGACGAGACGACGTAAACATCCTATTTTAAATTACTTTTAGAAACGATTGTGATATCGATAAAATAGTATTATTAATTAAGTAGAAAATTAAACATTTATAATTAAAATACCTATACTTTTTAATTTTAATAGAAAGTCCTTCACAAAAATAAAAATCAAAAGTAGAACACATTAAATTATCAGTTAATTATCACTTACAAGATTTTATAGTTTGGTTAAGACAATGCATGTTGGCAAATCACCTTGTCTTTCTTGAAGGACGATTTAAGGCAATAATCAAGCATAATTCATCCGATGGTTGTGATGGTGGTGGTGAAGAATACTTTTAGCAGGAAATAATAATATTTAATATTTTTAAATACAAATGAATAAACTCACTTGAACTTACTCGCTGATCTGACATAGCTAATTCACTTCACTATCATTATATGATCATTATGGAGTTGGCAACATTATTTTGTGAAATAACATATATGTCAATGTCAAATCAAAACTGCTCAATAATATGATGTCAAATCAAATGGCGGCGACTCAAGAAAAAGGAACATGGTATGCTCGTATTAATAAAGAAATTGGTAAAAATTCCCTGGTTCGCTAAAACTAATATCTACATGAAAAGAAGATTTTATACGCAGATATGCAGACTAAGATTTGGTCATTGTAAATTCCAAGCCCTCTCCATCGAATGAAAATTAACTAATATCCCTTTTGTGCACTACAATGTCGCTCTAAATGAAGATCAAACTTTAGAACACATCTTTTTTAAATGTCCCGCTTATAATATTGGCCGCTTATTACTTGCTGACAAGTTACAAGAAATATATAAAGACACAATCCCGCCTTCGCTTGAAGAACTTTTATCGAATCCTGCCACATTTATACCGATTTATGACTTTGTAATCTCCAATGTTGGAGATCTCTGAAATGGACCTATCTACCTTGATATGACAAACTTACTTGGACTAGAATACTACCCCTAATATGGAAAAAGAAGACTTGAAATAAAATATCTTAAGACTTGGCTAAATGCCTTATGAAAAGAAACTATAGAAGACTTGGCTAAATGCCTTATACTTAAAGAAAAGATTACAGACTTGGCTTAATGCCTTATTAAATAAAATCATCTCAGAATGAGAATATAAAAGATTAGGCTGTATGGCTTAGTACCATTGCCTATCCGTTAAGGATAAATTTAAAAACAACAACAAATGGCGGCGAGGCGATGTTTTGTCTCGGTTTAGTTCATGTTTTTGTTTGTCGATTTGTTATTGTTTTTTTCTTAGAAAATCATAAATTGAATATAAACGTGACTGAATTTAGTTCATCATTAGTACCTACTATTAAATTACTAAATATGGATGAACTTCCCCATCTAGAGGGCAAACGAATAACCTAAAAAGAAACCGGCCAAATCCGTTATTTGAAGATTGGCTCGAGGAGCTTCATGAAGAAGCAAAAGCCAAAAAAAGTAAGTTGGAGTCAATGCTGAAAGAGGCTTCTAGAGTCTCTATCCAAGTATCCTCATCCCTTTGGAGACTGGAATGGAATGTGCTGTCCTAAAGGGCTTCGATAAAAAAATTGTGTTTATTCTTGGATAAATCGCATAGAGGCTTTTAATTATAACAGGCAACTAGATTCTGAGCCTGCTTCGAGTGAAAGTTCCCAGGTTGCAACCCCTATACGAAGTCAGTCTGATATTGCCATTACAAGACCAGACAAAGCCTCAAGTTCCATGAAGAAACCATCTAAGAGTAACAGCAATAGTTCCAGTTCTGCAACTAATAGCCAAACCCACAGTGCAGATCAAGAAAATACTAACAAAAAAGTAACTCAAGGCCGTAAACCATACAAACCTGTTTTCCGTTCAGGAAGTTATGCTATTCTTATAGCATTACTAGAGCAATTAAGAGACAATCCACAGAATCCCTTTCTAAATAAAAATGAATTGATTGAAAAGGCACAGCCACACAGTGAAGAGTCCTTTACAAGGCCAAAACCGCTAGTCTCAGCTTTATCAATCAGAAGTATAACATCGAAAGATCCTGGTGGGAGCTCTACACAAGTGAAGTCAGAGTGTGTTCTCTGAGACAAAGATAATGCAGTTGCTTGACTACATTGTGTTGATGAACTATTGCTTTGTGAGTTTTGTGTGGATTCTGTAGTACCATTGATTTCTGCTGCAGAACTTGTAGCTCCACTGAAAATTATATCATTAACAGTAGGTTGATTTTTTGCATCCTCAAATAATTCAATAGCAAGTGCAACACCTTCATCCGATAATCCGTAATCAGTTTTTTTGCTTCTTGCTTGTATACCAGTCCCTTATGAACTAGTCTACTCATATTAGACCAAGCTGTATAATATGAATCAGGTTTTGGCCTTGTAAAGGACTCTTCACTGTGTGGCTGTGCCTTTTCAATCAATTCATTTTTATTTAGAAAGGGATTCTGTGGATTGTCTCTTAATTGCTCTAGTAATGCTATAAAGAATAGCATAACTTCCTGAACGGAAAACAGGTTTGTATGGTTTACGGCCTTGAGTTACTTTTTTGTTAGTATTTTCTTGATCTGCACTGTGGGTTTGGCTATTAGTTGCAGAACTGGAACTATTGCTGTTACTCTTAGATGGTTTCTTCATGGAACTTGAGGCTTTGTCTGGTCTTGTAATGGCAATATCAGACTGACTTCGTATAGGGGTTGCAACCTGGGAACTTTCACTCGAAGCAGGCTCAGAATCTAGTTGCCTGTTATAATTAAAAGCCTCTATGCGTTTATCCAAGAATAAACACAATTTTTTATCGAAGCCCTTTAGGACAGCACATTCCATTCCAGTCTCCAAAGGGAGAGGATACTTGGATAGAGACTCTAAAGCCTCTTTCAGCATTGACTCCAACTTACTTTTTTTGGCTTTTGCTTCTTCATGAAGCTCCTCGAGCCAATCTTCAAATAACGGATTTGGCCGGTTTCTTTTTAAGGTTATTCGTTTGCCCTCTAGATGGGGAAGTTCATCCATATTTAGTAATTTAATAGTAGGTACTAATGATGAACTAAATTCAGTCACGTTTATATTCAATTTATGATTTTCTAAGAAAAAAACAATAACAAATCGACAAACAAAAACATGAACTAAACCGAACAAAACATCGCCTCGCCGCCATTTGTTGTTGTTTTTAAATTTATCCTTAACGGATAGGCAATGGTACTAAGCCATACAGCCTAATCTTTTATATTCTCATTCTGAGATGATTTTATTTAATAAGGCATTAAGCCAAGTCTGTAATCTTTTCTTTAAGTATAAGGCATTTAGCCAAGTCTTCTATAGTTTCTTTTCATAAGGCATTTAGCCAAGTCTTAAGATATTTTATTTCAAGTCTTCTTTTTCCATATTAGGGGTAGTATTCTAGTCCAAGTAAGTTTTCATATCAAGGTAGATAGGTCCATTTCAGAGATCTCCAACATTGGAGATTACAAAGTCATAAATCGGTATAAATGTGGCAGGATTCGATAAAAGTTCTTCAAGCGAAGGCGGGATTGTGTCTTTATATATTTCTTGTAACTTGTCAGCAAGTAATAAGCGGCCAATATTATAAGCGGGACATTTAAAAAAGATGTGTTCTAAAGTTTGATCTTCATTTAGAGCGCATTGTGTGCACAAAGGTGAATTAGTTATTTTCATTCGATGGAGATGGGCTTGGAATTTACAATGACCAAATCTTAGTCTGCATATCTGCGTATAAAATCTTCTTTTCATGTAGATATTAGTTTTAGCGAACCAGGGAATTTTACCAATTTCTTTATTAATACGAGCATACCATGTTCCTTTTTCTTGAGTCGCCGCCATTTGATTTGACATCATATTATTGACAGTTTTGATTTGACATTGACATATATGTTATTTCACAAAATAATGTTGCCAACTCCATAATGATCATATAATGATAGTGAAGTGAATTAGCTATGTCAGATCAGCGAGTAAGTTCAAGTGAGTTTATTCATTTGTATTTAAAAATATTAAATATTTTATTTCCTGCTAAAAGTATTCTTCACCACCACCATCACAACCATCGGATGAATTATGCTTGATTATTGCCTTAAATCGTCCTTCAAGAAAGACAAGGTGATTTGCCAACATGCATTGTCTTAACCAAACTATAAAATCTTGTAAGTGATAATTAACTGATAATTTAATGTGTTCTACTTTTGATTTTTATTTTTGTGAAGGACTTTCTATTAAAATTAAAAAGTATAGGTATTTTAATTATAAATGTTTAATTTTCTACTTAATTAATAATACTATTTTATCGATATCACAATCGTTTCTAAAAGTAATTTAAAATAGGATGTTTACGTCGTCTCGTCCAATTTTCTTTAGTTTCTAACCCACCCAGATGGGTAGCCTGACAATCCAATCCACGTATAACACACAATTATACAGCCGTACAGCCAACTTGCGTGAAATGTAGAGGCGTGTAATAAACAGTAAGTACCTAAGTCACAGCGAAAGAAGAAAGATTTTAGTCAAGATACATAATATGGGTAAATGAAAACATTTGACAGCCACTGTGATTTCGTGGAATTCTATCCCTGTGCCCTAGTAGTCATTGCTAGCTATCCTTATTTCCTACGATAGGTATCCGTGTTTTACAGTGTAAGCGGCTGATGCTTCCCTCTTTAGAAATTGATTTACAAATGAGTAGATATTTTAGTTTCGTGTGCTTCAACTTGTACTATAGTGTCGAACATCGGCAGGTGCTTGGTTTCCGGGGTGAAGGTGAGCAGCAATGCAGAAACAACAGCACTCGCCGCAAACAGTATTGATGGCAACGCCGTCAGCTGCGCCGCCTGAAACTGAAAAAAAAAACAAGTAGATATGTTATCAACCTCCCATCTAATCTTTATTGCTTCTGATCAACTTCTGGTTATTAAATATTGGTAGTTTTCTAATGCAGATTTTTAAAAACAATAGTATTGTCATCATTCTCTTGCCCTTATCCCATCATTCGAGGCCGGTGCAGAATATTTTCTTCTTCCATTCATCCCTGTCAGACGTCACCTCAACATGCACACCTGATCGCAACATATCATAATATTTCACACAGTCCGATTGTTGGCATATTTTATTGTTGCACTCACCAGCAGGGGTGTGAGGGGAGCTAGCATGCTGCCTACCCTGGCGGCGGTATTACCAACACCCACCAAGGACCCACGGACGCTCGTGGGGAATAGTTCCAGACTGTACGTATAAATTCCGGTGAAACAAACCACCACGCACAGCTTCCCAAGTAGAAACAATAGTACCTTCAACCAGGATATTGCTGTAAAAGAAAAAAGGGAGTAGTGGTAAGGTATGTTGCTTGAGTATTCCTTGGTTGAGTAGGGCTCTGTTATATTTTAATAGAGCCTGCTATTCGTTTGTCTGTCAATGGTCTGAAACGTTTGAATGTACAATTTTATGTAACCTTGATCTTGCCAAAGCTTTCGATACGATGATCGGCATTGATTTGGAATTTTAAATCAGACTCAGCGTGACGTGGATCTTAGAATAAATAACTAGTTAGGTTAGGTGACACAAAGAATAAAATATGAAGTCTCGTAAGGTTGCATTTTGGCTCCAACACTTATTTTGAATGTACCAATAAAAACTAGCTACACAATAAAGAAACAAGTACCATTACAAACAAGCTTGACCTATTCCGGTGCCATGTGGTAATTTAATGTCTTTTTAATTATAACGATATGATATGAGTAGGGCTAACAAATCAACTTTTCTATTTTTAATATATTTAACAGTCGTGATATTAATTTGATATAACCTAATTTATGAAGTTATACGGTATCTAGTTTAAATTAATTTAAAAATGTGAAGGAGTGTTTATAAGAGATATAAAATCCACAGGTAAATTTTTATTTTTACAGAACAGAAAACGATTTATTATTTTGATATAGGTAGATAGATACTTACAATCTGGCGAAAATGACTGGGCTATAAGGAAAATAGCACTGGTAAAGTATCCATACTGCAAGGTTATCCGTCTACCGAACTTGTTGAACGTATAGAAAGCAAGCATGTCTCCAGGAAATGCCGTGACAGATGAAAGCACAAAGTTTATGTATTTATTCCCTGGAAGCAACACCGAATGGACCACCATTCCATAGTACAGAAAACTCGAGGTGAAAAAACAGAAAGATGTAACAGCTAGTCGCACCATTATCACTTTCGAACCCATTACATCTTTGAAGTTCTCTTTCCTTTCTTGTATCTCAACGTTCAGTTTAAATCTGAGTTCAGCATCACTCATATCTGCAATCTCTTTTGTCATGATATCCAATTTATTTATTTTAGCGATTGATTTGAATGTTTCTTTGGCTTTATTAGTTTTACCGCACAACATTTGCCATCTTGGACTTTCGTGTAATATGAAATAGTACGAAATAAATAGCCATAATGGCGAATATACCACAATTATGAGAGATTTCCAATATTTTAAACCCATTGCAGTGAAAGCAAACGCTACTTCACCTATATACACTGCATAGGAAAATATAACTCCTGCCATCACCCTCTTGGATTCCCCTCCAATTTCTATTACTGAAAAACAAAAGAGTAATATTAAAAATTTGTATTTTACTATATAAATAGGCTAATACAAGAAACTGACACTGCATAAAAAAAACTAATATTGTGTTAACTAATATCTATAAATTAAGGTATATTATCAGCAACAAAGGTCTTTGAATATGTGTATTGTATTACCTATGTTGGTAAATATGTTTCTCTATAGCAAAATTGAAAGTAAAACTCACGTAATACTACGCTTACGGTGTAAAGGCCAGATGCCATTACTGACTCCAAAAATTCTATAAATAAGTACGCGTAGTAATTAGTTAAGAAAATTTTGACAAGTCCAATGGCCCCGCCAACTGCGCAAATAATAACTGTCGGCTTTCTTCCAATCCTGAAATATACAAAATAATCATCGATAATTAAAATCACAAAAACATTCTTTGATTATTTAAATAAGATCTTCCACTGAATTGTTTTGCAGTCATGGTAGTACCTATCCGTACCTATTTAGCTACATTTTGCAGTAGGTACCTAAATTAGGTACGCGAGTAATTTGCTGTACAAAGTTCAATTTTGATTCGTTCTGTTTGCAGCTCTAAAGATGTTAGTCAGATCCTGACCTGATCATATAATAAACAACCAACTTACTTGTCCGATATCCATCCAGCAAATATCATAGAGACGATCATTCCAGTGTTGTGAACACTGCCCACTAGAGTCGCTTTCCAGGACTCACAGCCCAGGTTTAGCTAAAACAGATATGACATTCGTATTTCAATTTATTTTAATTTAATGGCGCTTAAGTTGTTAAAATTATAATATGGTTGTTAGTTATAATTAGCTCTATTATATGCAACGATCCTGCATCTATTAATAGGGTCTATGACTCTATAAGACACTCTTTGGAGTAGTTGCAGAAGGGTTAATAAATTCTTCTTTGCGTTGGATAGGTTTTCTTCTTTATGCCAAGCTGTAATAACTACCTTTGAAATTATTATGTTTTTTTTTCTAAATATATATTTTTTTATTATTCTTTTCTCACATTTTTGTCACAATGTCGGTCATTATATAAATTGTGTGTATGTAAATATTAAAGTCAACCTAAAGTCTAACATAGTTAGCAGTAGGTACTAATGCTTAAAAAAATTAACACAATGTTGCATTTAACAACAATTAGAATTATATAAAATTAAGTCAAGTGCTATCGTCAAAATAATTTATAAAGTGCTATTTATTCACGAGTCTTAATAATTTTATATTTAAACTCTTGCACAAAAACAGCATGGTTTTATTCACATTTTTTTTTTCCACAACCACGAGTTATTTCATAAAGTAAAGGCACAGAATATAATAATAGTGTAAAGGTAAAAAATATCGAACCCGCGCTTTGAGCTTGCCAAACGTATATTCCAGATTTACATGAAACTAGAACTAAACCACATGGCTTGGCATTGCAACCATTGTCACCTTGGTCGTCCCGAAGTCCGAACCCAGGTCTTTTTAAATAACTACCTAGCTTTGCGAATCGCAGTTTTATGCAACTAAATTCACAATACAACTTTGTATGTTTTGCATAATATAAACATATATTTTATTCTTAGTATAACCTGCGAATCAATTGTGTCGTGGAATTAGAATAACCTACCGCAGCAACTATAGAGTTATTACTTTCGTAGATGAAGTCGTGGCATTCTTCGAGTACTTCTAAGAATGTTGCGTTTGAGCAGGTTTCGTTGTTGGAAGTGTATAACTCCATATCCAAAACAGGTCTGAAGCATTTGACGTCGGCATTTGACGGCCACCAGGACGGAATGTCGGTGGTAGAAGCATCATTGTCACAAACTGGCACTCGGCATCTGTTAAGAGATTAGAGGTGTTTTTAATTTAGATGAAAATGTTCTACCAACATAGGTACACAGTACCTACGACTTTAGGTGATATGTGAAGCATTAATGGCCTAGTCTGTTCTATGATTTTTATTATAAAACAGATAAAACAAGCACTGTAAAATATTGAATATTATAATGATGAAATACCAAATCAACTGCAACTGGGACCTACCTGTGATTTTTTACCTCTAAGTTTAATAATATTAGTTTATAACGCTACAGTAGCAGATCGCAATGATGATGGTCAACCAAATTAAACACCTGTTGCACAACACCTTAATAGAGTCCCTGTTTTACCAATATAAATTAAATGATTGGTGAACGAGGGATAAATTGAGCTGTGTGTTTTGGTTTTTGGTTCGGTCAACGTAGGCATATAATGATAACGGTAGGAAAATTGTCTAATTTACACATTTAACTGCAAATCGATTCACATTCAACCTAATGTAATAATCAGGTATTCAGAAGCTAAACATGATATTATGACCATTACATATAGTCACGACGAATAATAACCAATTAAAATGCCCAAGTCGATTGGAACAACCAAACAAGTTCAAGTTCAAGATTTACCTATTGCATAAGGCACACCCACGCACGGCACGCCAAACATCCCAGTGAAGTGTAAAATATGTGACGTATAAAAATATCAGAAACACAGGCAGAAGTACAAGTATTATGGTTTGGTTATTAAAATTTTAGGAAAAATTGAATTTAAGATTGAAAGAGTATATAGGTATTATAATTCTGTCACTTATTTTTGACTCGCATTATCAGACCCCTAATCACTTATTTTTATAGAGAAGAAAAATTATCTTAATCAAGAGGTTAAAAAAAAATGCGATACTTCACTCTAACAAAAGCAAAACAAAAAGAACCCGGGGAAAGTACTCGTTATCATTTTTACACACCTCTGCATTATTATATCAACATAATGTATCAAGGAACTTGCGTTTAAAGCAAGAAAATAATCCCAAGGGATTTAAAGTTGTATGGAAATCCTTAATAGCCCAAGGGTTATTATGTGATTTGAATTTGGAATGTCATGTGAACTACTAAGAAAATAATTTTCAGAAAAAAAAAATATGGCTGTGTGTGTATTAAAACTGTTGCCACACTCGCCTTCTGCGCCTCCCGGCGAGTGTAAAAAGGCTGTATGACTAGTTATCTGTATGTGCTCTTTGCTTTGTATAAAAAAAAGAAACTAAAAAAAAGAAAACGCGGTTTGATTTTGCAAAAGTTTTTCTCTCATTGATTATTACTTCCATTTCGTAAATTGTCGAGTGAAATTAATATTTTGACTCCAGAAGACATTGTGACTAGTATTTTATCGTATTTTGTTATTTATGTTGAATATGTTAAATACGATCAATTCGTTTTTTGGAAAAATACGTAGGTAGTGGATTGTGAACGTGAAGTGTAGTTCAGTGAGTGTGAATTGACTTTCGGATCTGTTGCTTCTGGTATGTTTTCAATATTTATTTATGTATCAATATTACATGATTAGGTATATTTCTGAGCTTTATTATCTTACAGACGCCTGCCACCGTCTAAGTAATCTGTGCAGTAGGTGTGTAAAATATAGTATGCTCCTCGGGAATAAATGTGTCTTCGCCTTGGGCAGACTTGAATCCCTCGCTACATTCAGGATTCTTGTCATAATTCCCTCGCTTCGCTCAGGAATTAAAGATTTAATTCCCTCGCTGCGCTCGGGAATTAATCCTAGAATCCTTCATTCCGCTCAGGATTCAATATGCTGCCCGTGACGTTAGACACTGCTTTATTCCCTCGTTGCCTAATATACTATAAATAATCTCTTATTTTTCAAAAATGCACCCATGATATTGATCAGTCTAGAACTTTTTGTCTTTTTCCCGCTGTTACTAAGTACCTATGTAGGAAGTTTATGTAATCATAAATAATTGATTAAATTACTGGTAGTGTCGAGATTGATATCGCCTTCCATCGTATGGATGATCACCGGTAGGTAAGGTAAGTGCTCATCGGAGCTCAAGTTAGTGCAATACATTTTTAACTGGTAACTACCTACTTAATAATTAAGTATAATTACGTATGTATAATGCAATGCACGTGTCAGACTGAGTCGGACAAACCGACTAAATTATTGAGAGATGTAACTTACTTTAGTTTCTACCGAACTATTTATATATATTGCCTGTAAATATATTATGTCAGTTTTGTGAAATTCTCGCTATTTACGCGCCTTAGTGTAGCACCGTAGCTAAAAGCAACGATCATCTTCTTACGTCTAGTAGTGAGACCAAAAGCCTAATAAAAGTTTTATAAAGGCTAGAATGTGAATGTGAATTTTCTTTCATTGCAGTTTTTACAAGTATTTACTTCATTATCATTAGTCAAATTCACTGCATAATGTTGTATTAATCAGTTCTTTATACTCGTAATAGTCGCAATTTACGCTTAAATATAGAACACTTTTATATTCAGAACACGCATTTGAACACCATCTTCTCGTACATATAACATAATGTTAACCGTATATAAAAACCGGTATATCACAAACAATATGCTAGAATAGAATCATTTTTGTTAATATTGTTTTTACCACCACCACTTTGATTCAGTTTCCTTAACGCAAGTCATTAAAATGTCGATAAAAACTATAAACTACGAACAAAATGGTTAAGATGAGGAAAAACAAACTAGGTAAGTACTAATTGATGTTAATAAATATTGGTATCGCGTAGATAATTTACGTCGTAAATTTTTAGGAAGATAATGTTTAGAAAAACATTAATTTAAAAAATATAGAAAAACCGGTACACTGGGATAATAATAATGACTTAAGTGTTAATTTTTCATAACATGACGTCACGATCACTATACGATCAAAAATGCGAATATAAATAAAGTGATGAATAATTAAGTGGAACAAAGTACAGGAAGGAATACATCTGAGTTTTTATACTCCGTTTTTTTTTTAACGTTGCGTTATTGAAACCAACTTGTTTTGCGGCCCATAAACAGCTATTTCCTTGCAACTTAGCAGAGGTTCAAATTTCAGAACCGCAGACAATAACCTTGTTACAAAAGTCAACCGCAAAACATATGTTTGTAATACAAACATACAACAACATACAAACATTACAATACAAAAATGTGTTTTGTGGTGGACACCAGTCTGTCCATGTAAATAATGTAGTTTCTCGCAAAATCAGAAAACATAATTTTGTTGAATGTTTATTAGTGCGTTCAAGAATGTTCCTAACGATCGTATCAATATAGTTCTTCACCCAACAAGAGCGTCCAAATCAAATTAATTTATTTAATTCAAATAATATGTTTTGTATTTATGTATAACTTACAAGCAGACAAAAAACACGCTTATAATATTATATTTGAGATGGGTAAAGTTCATTCAAACTCGTTTACTTCGTCTGTCAAAATTTGGATTAGCTCAAAAAAATAAATAAAATTGATATACATCCACAAGCTATGGCTACAAAGATACATCCACAAGCTATGGCTACAAAGGCAATCTGTGGAGAAGGGCTTTTTATTTTCATTTTCTTTTCAGGCTTGCTTTGATAACAATACTATAAGAACCTCAGGTAAATTAGCAATTTTTATAGTACCTAAATACTTAAAAAGAGGCAGCTAGTAATTCTATTTTCTTATCGCTCCGATGTTTTCGTTTATTTAATTAAATCTACCAATATGAGTGGACATATGGGCTACATTTGTTTTTATTTAGTAAAGGAAGAAATTTTTAGTTACTATTTAGTATGCGCATTGCAGTCAATCTAATAGTAAATGTATTGTACTTTGCTACTAGTATAAATTAATGGACAGTGCAAACTGCAAACTGTCTGCTCAGGATTCAAATCAGGGACAGACAGAGACAGCCTCGATAGTCTACCGTACGATGAGTAGAAAATAATTATAATTTCTAATTTTCTCTTACCTATAGTTAACATCCTCAGCAACAAAAACATAATTCACATGTGTCATGGAAACCATCACTATCGGCAGACATATTAGGATATATTGTATCGTCTGAAACCGACCAAAATCCTCCAGACGCTTGAAGACATCACTTTGAATGTTCTTAGCAATATTTATCACAGTCATGTTAATTGATGAAATAAATTGTCTATTTTACATTTAGGAACTATGCAGCATACCATTTGCCGCAAGCTTCGATTTAAAACTAAAACTATTTATTATTATGAGCTAAACAAGTGACCGCCGCGCCGCCAGCGCAAAATCATTGCGCGTCTGAACTGAGAGACGAATCTTACGACGCCAATAGAGCTAATTATTTTAGGAAATACTCTAGATCTAGAATATCTGAGTAATTATTTGAATAAACATTGCTGATTTTTTTTAATGAATAGTAAAACTATTTGTTTTGCACTATGTTTTGTATCTAAGAGCAATGTTCGACATGAGGGATTACATTTTTTAAATTTAACAAACATAATTCTGTATAATTTAGATGCAGTTGCATTATCATAGGAGCATTGACATAGTATTAGTCATATGGACAAAATGATTGAGGTTGATGACTTCGTTTATATGTATTAGGTAGGTACTTGTTTATTTCATTAATATTGTATATTCACATTCAAGTTACTATTATAAATAATATAAACAAATCTTCAATTTATTTTATTTGTTTTTGGGCGTGTGCTCGATTTATTTTGATAACAATTCAGAATACAATTTTTTTAAGACATACATAAGAAAATAAGCAAAAGTAAGCAAGCAAAATGTTTATCTAGGTACCTGTATTATTGACTGTGGTCTTGGTCGGTATTATATTGTTTACTAGAGATGGGTAAAGATTATTAAGACTTTTTTACTGCAGGAAAATGTCTAATGATAAGATTCCAGGCTGGACTGATGGAATTTATAAAATATAGCAGCCATTCTCTTGCCGGGAGTACAATACAGGAACCGGAAGTTTCAGCGTATTGCAATTTAAGTGATGGACGGGAAGAAAAACCAGCAATATATACTCCAATCATAATTAAAATTAACATGAAAACCCCACAAAATTGGTCAGACGTGGAGTAATCAGCTTATAGTCTACTAACTAACTCTCTGCCTATTCCGTAGGAGTATGCATAGGCATGAGTTAATGTAAGTATGTGTTATAGAAAATATTTCATACCTACCTTAAAGGTATAAGTCCGATAAAATACAGCTAAAACCCCTATTAGACCATGCGATATCAAGACAGACTTACTAAGACTTAGCATAGTGTAATAGGACTTAGCAAGTTAGTCTGTCTAATTAGACCGATCGAGTGGATTCGGCCGTGCTTACTTGCTTACTTGCTTGACATCGCGTGGTGTAATAAGACTTAGCACGCTTAGACCGCTCAGTCAGCGCTCATCCGCCGCACAGGACAGACGTCTGTATTTTGATTATATGGAGTAATTAATTTCAAAAGATGTTCAAAGTTAGCAACTCCTACTCTAAAGAGTCAGATGGTTCCAAAACACTCAATATTTGCATATTTGATAATTTTTCCCGCAGCAGTAAATACTTCTTTACCCATATTCTTCTTTTGTTTTTTTAATATTTATTCATACTAATAGTCGCGGTAAGAGCTACGGCAATTTTCTGGTATTTCTAAAGTTTTCCCATGACTCTTACGACAACCGTCGCTGACAGAGTCCGCCTTGCAAATGAGTTAGCATGCGGTATTCAGCACAGTGTAATAGCGAGCTTGTCTAATTAGACTGTTAGACTGTCTTAGTAAGACTGTCTTGATATCGCATGGTCTAATAGCGGCTTAAAAATTAAAGTAACGGTTCGGTTTGATACTTATGTTCAGTAGGCTGCAAAAGTGCATACCTACCTAGTACCGCCTCAAACGATTGAAGTTTTCTTGAAAATCTATGTAGCTTTTAAAATATTTATTTATGATTCGGATATGTCTTAACTAGTACTACAATTTTAGAAACAATTTTATTAAAATCATTTCACACTTTTGTTAAAACTTCAATCGTTTGCGGTGACATTAGGTATGTATAACTACTCAAAAGGCGCTCTTATCTCATAGGTAAAATGCACGTGCCAAATTCTAGCAGACTATTTTTATTCGTGCCTACCTAACATACGTAGTTTTTAAATGATGGATGACAATTTATTTTTACATATTACATAATTGGACCGGAAATATTGTGCTAATTCAATAAGGCTTCTTACTTGATTGGCTCAGCAAGAATTACACTTTTTTGCTTAGAAACTTACCGCGCAGCACATGCATTTCGCAGTAGGTAGGTAGGTACTAGGTACCTAAGTAACTTTATGTAAGTACCACGGAAATATGTAGGTATACTTTACAAGTGTATTTCTATAATAGTAAGGAACTCTAATTTTATTATTATATAATATTTTGTGATATAAATGTTTTTTAAAGTTTCTTCTATGCTTGACTGGGAGCAATAAAACTCCTCAGGTCAGGATGTTCCAGCTGTTTTTTCCGAATACACCTTAGTGTAGATATTATGTAGGTATATTATGTTATAGAAATAATCTCAAGACGTGTAATCATCGTGTGCACAGCTGTTGTTCGATTAGTTAAAAATGGTTAAGAGCCTTTTTACCTAGCGGTGGCGCCGTCATTCGTAAAAAAATCATAACTCGCAAAATATAGACTTCATCAAAACTTTGTTCTACTAATTCCTTAGAATTCAGAGCTAACGATTTTTTAGAAGTAATGAATTGAATAGCAAATAGCACCCTGAGTTACTATTACTGAGTTATTATTACTATATATATTGGCAAATAACATACAGGATGTAAAAAAAATATGAAATGTTTTCTAATGAATCAAACCACTTTCCCGGAGCTTAAATTTTTAAGTCGAATTTATTATTTGCCTTCTTCATACAAATTAAGTTGGCACATGAGACAATCCACCTTAGGTATCACGGTGTGCAACCACTGTGCGAGCAACGCACTCTGCTATTTCACTATGATCTAGCTAGTAGGACAGGACCAGGACAGTTAGTAGGTGTTGTATTGTAGGCTACGGTGATGCTTACGTTACACTTACCATTAGGTGGGCCGAACGCTTAGTTGCCGCTGTACCTATAACATTAAAAAAATAGAAGAATGATCAACTCATCAACAATTTTGTACGGAGACACAAAATTTTCTAAGTTAAATGCTTTAAGGCAGTCTCAATCTCAGTTGTCATTTCATAACATGTGTGTGGTATACGAACGCAGAACTCAAGTGCTCAGTTATTTATTTAGTTCCATTTTAATCTTGAAATGTAATACTATGTATGAAATTAAAACGCAATGAAAAAAATAAAAACAGGAAAAAATATTATCAATATTGATATTTCCCAAAACTTTCATTCTGCTCCAATATTTTTGAATTTGCCGCAGTTTTCAGATGACTTACTCATTGACTCGCTGGCGGCCACACAACCACAACACTAGTGAAGATTAGAAAAAAAAAATGTTCTTTCTTCTTATGTCAATGTCAAGTCAAGAAATGGCGGTGAATTTTTTGCATAAAACATTATCGTATTTTCTGTAAATTCTACAGTGAAAATGCATATAAAACAGGTAAATAAGTGGATTTGAAAATTATATTTTATATTGTATATGTATATCAACAGTTCAATGTTATCTGTATAGATAAAAATGTAGCGTCCGTCATCAATAGTATAGTACACAACAACATTGTGTTTTTAGGTGATTATCCAGGGATTCAAGAGTTATCGTGAGCAGATTGTGGTGGAGCCCTTCGACAAACGGCACAATGTAGTCGTAGGACGTAATGGATCTGGCAAAAGTAACTTCTTCCATGGTATGTATTCAACTTAATCTTACTCTGATGCATTTTGATGACCTCCTTTCTATGCCGATTCTTCTCCTCGATTGTACTCTCGACTCGATTCGAACGAAAACATATCATGTCTTGTTTTTTAAAGGGTTCAGAGGAGTGTTACTGACTACTTTCTCAATAAAGACATTGGCTCCTGGTTTGTCTTTACTATCTACTTGTATTCATAAATACTATTATGATATTTGATCAATAGTTTTTTAGCACTGAGATTAGTGTACCTATAGGAGTAGGTACATATATGCTACAAATGTGATTTTTTTCTCTATGATTCCAGCTATACAATTTGTGCTCAGCGATGAATTCTCACACCTCCGGCCAGAGCAGAGATTGGCCTTGCTTCACGAGGGCACTGGACCTAGAGTCATCTCCGCTTTTGTCGAGATAATCTTTGATAATTCTGATAACAGAATTCCTGTAAGTTATAAAAATATAATAAGTTTTCTGGTATATAGACTACTATATATGCTGCTAAATATAAAACATTCCTATCAATTTGTTAAGGGCACAACTTAACTTAGTCCTCTTGACTAAAATTATTGCCTTCCCTTTCTGTTTTACCATGATAAAAAATTACAGGTATAGATTTATATTAATTATAATAATATGTTGTGATTATTGCAATAACATATATAGGCACTATTGTTTTTTTATTAAATTTACTCTTGTATCTATATTATTATTATGTATTTTTTAATGCAATTTCAATGATTATATTTTATTACCTATCTTATCTGCTCAAATATTCTTCATAAGCATGGAGCATATAAATTGGTTTGGTATTGTCTAGTTTTCCCTATTTACTATTATTTATTACTTATTTGCTTCAAACTTTTTGAACTGAATCTTTACCAATAAATGTTTTTTTATTTATTTTATGTTTATTAGATTGAAAAAGATGAGATCTTCCTGCGTCGAGTGATTGGCTCAAAGAAGGACCAGTTCTTCCTGAACAAGAAAGTGGTGCCACGTTCAGAGGTGCTCAACTTGCTGGAGTCTGCAGGGCTTTCCAACTCCAACCCTTATTACATTGTCAAACAAGGAAAAGTAAGAAAATACCTTTTTTACTGTACTACTTTTGTGTAAGTACTCCTTTGATTGCTAGATCCATCCTATTTCTGTTGGTTTTGTAATTAATGGAAAATTTAACCTTAAATTCTTGCTCGGCAACATTTTTACTGTATTATTATTTCACTGTCCTTTTTATAGATTAACCAAATGGCGGTGGCACCAGACTCTCACAGGCTGAAGTTGTTGAGGGAAGTAGCGGGTACCAGGGTGTATGATGAGCGGAGGGAGGAATCTGTCACCATCCTCAAGGAAACTGTTGGGAAGGTAAAATTGAATTATGTTGCAGTTGCAACAGGCATTTAGGACTAGGGTAGGTAATCTATTGCCTATCATGATTCATAATGAAGACATTTGGCAGTTTAAAAGCTTCTACACACATGCCGACAGAAAACCCGCCAATACCGCGCGGGTGCGGCGCTGGCATGCTCGATGGCACTGTGTGTATGAGGCTTACTTAACACAAAATAAATTAGTACTCCAGTTTTATAGTTCTGCTTTGAATATGTGAATCTATCTTAATTCTTTTATTTTTCGTTACCCAGGTGGAAAAAATCAACGAGTTCTTACAAACGATCGAGGAGCGTCTGAAGACATTGGAAGAAGAGAAGGAGGAATTGAAGGAGTACCAGCGCTGGGATCGCGCGCGACGGGTGCTTGAGTTCATCGTGCATGACACAGAACACAGGGAGAATAAGAGAAAGCTTGATGAGGTATTAAAAAAGCTGAAATTATTTCTTGTAATTTTTTTAAATAAAACTATTTTAGAACAAGTTATAGTTATCGATTCATTTGAGGGCACAACTTAACTAAATCTTGACTAAAATTATAGCCATCTTTTTCTGTTCTCTCATTATAGAAAGTGGTAGGTATAGATTTATATTATTTATGCAACTACATATTGCAACCATAGTCAGGTTAAACTCTCTCTATCACTTTATGAGAATGTTCCCAGTTAAGAGAATGGCCAGACAAGTATGAAAGTTCCATTCTTTTCTGGTCACAGTTGATTAACCACATCAGTGGCTTATGCTGGAAGCGCTTAAAATTTCACTGGGTAATTCGACCCGACGACTTAAAAACTAAGAATATTTAGTATTGAGTCCATGATTCTGCTTGTAGCTGGAGAAGCTGCGCACGAACAGCGGCAAGGAGCAGCAGCACTACGCGGACATGGTGCGCGAGGCGCAGGACCACGTGCGCGAGGCCAACAGGTAACTCATACAGTTATAAGCGGTCTCTTACATGCTGGACTGGGAGCGATAGAAAAACATAGAATGTGCCAGCTGCATCCCCTCAGTCATGCTGTAGATATCAGCAAAAGAGATTCGACGGTTTCAGTGTATTGTAAGTAGGCAATAGGCTGACAAACTTTCACTACAGCCGATAGATACTCTTTACAATATGAAATTGCCCTCATTTTTTGTCAGACGTCACGCCTCCGTCGCGAAAGCGCCTTTTGCGAGGCGTTTTACGCTGTGCCTACAGCCTATGGATCAAAGCGTGAATTTATGTATTTACTGGAGCGAACACGGCTACTCGCATGATTTGGTCATGTTACTGGTCTAAACTAGTAGTTTAAACGGATGAGAGAGGAGAATTTGGTTTCGTTATGCTTTCCATTCCAGCTATAACTTGGCAGTTTTTATCCAGCTTAGACAGGTTAAATTACTGGATACAACAGAATGACCGTCAAATTAGACCAGCTTGACGGAGACTGGCTTAACCTCGAGGGGATTGAATCCCGTTTAAACGGATCGATCGAGAGTGTTCTCAGCTTGTGTCAAAAGTGTGTGACCGTTGTGAAATTTAAGATTTCTAAGTTGTTGACCCAGATGTCAGTGGTGAGACGAACTTGACGCCATTTCCGAAAACTGGCTGGAAGAAGCACAGGATAGTGTCGTGGAGAGACCTAAGGGAAACCTTTGCTCAGCAGTGAGATATTAGCGGCTAGACGAGACTTGTTGTCATGTTTTAAAAGGCTTATCATCCTAAAATGATCATAATGTAAATTCTCTTTGTACAGAAAACTGAAAGAAGCCCGCAAAGAAGTGGCCGCAGCTCGCGAAGAGAAAGACATCCTCTCCACAGAACAACAGCAGCTGTTGCGGGAGAAGACCAAGCTGGAGCTGGCCATCAAGGACCTCACTGATGATGTGGACGGAGACAACAAGTCCAAGGTAGGTTAATAGTTATATACCTGTGGTAGGGTAGGCCCCTAGAAAAATAAATAAAAATAAATGTATATTCGTAGTTTTGATTGAGAAAAGCACTACTTTTGGATTTCTAGCTCATCATACTGTCTGTTGAATTTGAAAAAATCATTCGAAAGAATTATTTCGATACCACAATTAGCTACCATTTTAAAATGAGCGCATGGCTCGGTGAACGGCTGGTCCACACGTTTTTACCGAGTGTTAGGCGAACGTCACATCACGCGACTACGCGCTGTATCTTAGCAACCGTAAAATCATTACTACTGAAGATTGTTGAATAAGTAAATAAAATTTCAAGCTATTTTGCATACCTATTCACATTTTCAATTTTGCCGCCATTGTTGAACTGATCAAACCACAACATTGCCTCTGACGTAGCTCAGTTCATCTTTCTTATCGTGCATTTAGTTAGATGATCATCAAAGTTAACAAGAATATGAATGAATAGGTTATTGTACTTGGTCCAAGACATGACGATTGCCCTTCAAAATAAATATAAGAGTTGATCATACTGTTGGTTTTCCTCAACAAACAAACAAACAAACAAATAAATTAAATAATAAAATAAAAATACATTGTACCCATATCTTCTATTTCGGTGTTTGTAACCTTATTTTTGTTTTGTACAAATGAATAAATGTGTTATTGTAATAATGGAGTAATGAACTTTGTGTATATCTTTTATATCAAGATAATTTCTTAACTTTATTTTAAGTTAGATATAATGTAATCAAGATCAACTTTTAATTCTCTTCACACTGAACTCTGGGTTGTTCAAAATAGTTGACTAAGCAACTCCTTATCTTATCCGTATACCGTTCCTAACACCCTGTATGTCAAATGATATTAAAGAAAGAAATAATGAATTCGCCCCGGGTATGACTTGACCCTGCGACTTTCGCAATGCCGTTCCGTCGCTCTGCCAACTGAGCTACCTAGGAAGTAGCGGCTTTAAGGCTTGTATTTATAAAGCGATCTCAACATTGAGAGCAATATTAAGTATGGATCTGACAGCCCGTTTCTGATACTTTTTGAAATGACATTTGTGATACGAACTCAAACTTGATTTCAATCTCAAGAGCTGACTATAAATACGGGACTTAGTCTCTCTTATTGTGCACGTCATAGCGATGCTAACGACATCTAGCCATGAATTTACATCTAAACCTATATCATGGAGTAATACAGGGTGGCCAAATAAGAAGTGTACAATATTTTCGCCGTATCTTTTTATCGGCGATGAATTTCGCAGTTTTTGGTATTGGATGAATTTTTATGATGATTTAAACATGTTTTTTGAGCCAAAATCTATTCATAACAAATTTCCCGTTACAGAAGATAACTGATACCAAACAACTGTAAAATTCAGCAAATTCAGCATTTGTGTTTTTTTTATTACGAATATAAATTGTATACTTCTTATTTGGTCACCCTGTATAATATACTCTGTATGTATCTGTAGGAGCGCGCAGAAGCCGAGTTGGAGCGCCTCCGTCAACAGATCAGCGAGAAAGAACGCGAGTTAGAAGAACTCAAACCGCGCTACGAGGAGATGCGTGCTAGGGAAGAGGAGTGTACCAGGGCCTTAGCGCTCAATCAACAAAAAAGGCAGGAGCTGTACGCCAAGCAGGGGCGAGGCACGCAGTTCACCAGCAAACAGGATAGGGACCGCTGGATCGAGAAGGAGCTCAAGTAAAGTATTCTTTTTTTTTATAGGGCCTCTTATTCCAGTAAATTCTCTTGTTTCGTAAAATATGCCTTTGATATTAAGACGTTGTCGTTTATAGATTGCCAAAAAGGCTGTTACTGTTAAGTAGATAGGACGAAAAATACTTATATGGAAGAAGTGAAATATACGTCATTATTATAACAATGAAAGCCGTTTCTGTAACGAACAGTTAGAGACAACATCCGAATCGACGGCTGTACGAATCCTACGTAATACGAAATCATTGGAACCCACGACCAGTCGGCCTAAAACCATGCCCTTTGCTATACCTTGAGGGATGCATGTCTTTCGGCCGATGATGATGATGACGCATCATATTTTATTCCGGTTCTTCATTCACCTAATTGCTTATATTTTCCACCAGATCCCTCAACAAGCAGATAAAGGACAAGAAAGACCACGAGGCTAAGCTCCGGGAAGACCTGAAACGCGACGGAGCCAAGGTCGGGGAGCTGGAGACCAGGCTTGAAGACCTGTCTAAAGAGTGTGAGAGGCAGCGACTCGCTATAGACGAACATAATAAGCACTATTATGAGTGCAAGAAGAAGAAGGACCAGGAACAGAGCACCAGGAAGTAAGTTTCGTCTGTTCTTCAGTGTTATGAACTAGGTACACTATTGACAAGGCATTATAACGGTGGAAGGAATCAGCGCACATCGTGTTAAGTAAATACAGACATGTGCTCTTTGTTTGGGAATATATGAATTAGCGACCCACATGCGTTTACACACGGTGGCATTGCACTGATTGTTGGAGATTAAAATGCACATTCGAAATCTCAGATAACACTTTTATTGCGGAAAAATGAGGCCTTCCCAATACTTTCCTACAACGGTTTTTTATTTACTTTGATGTTTTCTTTCAGTGAACTTTGGCGTAAAGAGACGTCCCTGACACAAAACTTGTCATCTTTGAAAGACGATCTGGCCAAAGCTGACCAGGCACTTCGTTCTATGGCCGGAAAGGTAAGATAATTAAAATATTATTGTGCTATAAAAATGCTATGTAAACGCCTAAGTGTGAAAGCGTTCTAAGGCTCACTTAAAATTATTTCGAATTGACACAAATGTTGTTATGTTACGTACACAGCCGATCCTGAACGGTCGCGACAGTGTGCGTAAAGTACTGGACACGTTTACGGAGCGCGGCGGCGAGTGGGCGCGCATCGCCACGCAGTACTACGGACCCGTCATCGAGAACTTCTCCTGCGACAAGACCATCTACACCGCCGTAGAGGTATTTATTTTTATTTCATTATTAGCAGATACGGAAGACATCATGATGCCCGAAAAATATGATATATCCCTGCGTCTCTCCCCTTAGTCCTTCCGTCCCTCACGTCCTTTACACCGTCCCTCCCGTCCTTCTCGCCTTCCTTTCCGTCCTTCCCGCCGTCTCTCCCGTCCTTCTCGCCTTCCTTTCCGTCCTTCTCGTCGTCTCTCTCGTCCTTCCCGCCGTCTCTCCCGTCCTTCCCGCCGTCTCTCCCGTCCTTCCCGACGTCTCTCCCGTCCTTCCCGACGTCCCTCCCTTCTTTCTCACTCACTGCCGACTAGCTTTCGATTGAGATTATGAATCCTATTTCATCAGTTAATACACTTCTATTGTTTACCAGGTGACAGCCGGCAACCGTCTGTTCCACCACATCGTGGAGTCGGACACTGTGGGCACCAAGATCCTGAAGGAAATGAACCGGCAGTCGCTACCCGGCGAGGTCACCTTCATGCCGCTCAACAGGCTGCAAGTGCGTGACATGGTCTACCCCAACGACAACGTGAGTAACATCATCATTGTCGTCGACATTGTCATCAACATCGTCAATGTCGTCGTCGTCGTAATCATCGTTATCATCATCATTGTCGTCGTCACCGTCATCAACATGATTGTTGTGATCGTCATTGTCGTCGGCGTTGTCACCGTCGTCATCGTTATCATCATCGTCATCTTCTTTATCGTCATCGTCGTCACCGCCATCACCATCGTCGTTATCATCATCATCAACAACAATATTGTCGTTATCGTCATTATCGTCATCAACATTATTATTGTCTTCGTCTTGGTCATTATCATCATCATTGACATCGTCATCATCGACATAGTCTTTGTCGTCATCAAAATCATCATCACCTTGTGGAATTAACATTTCTATTTGTTTCCAGAACGCGATAGCCATGGTGCAGAAGTTGAAGTACGACCCGAAATACGCGAAGGCGATGAAGTACATATTCGGCAAGACGCTGATCTGTCGTAACCTGGAGTGCGCTACTGAGCTCGGCAAACAGTTCCATCTGGACTGTGTCACGCTAGAGGGAGACCAGGTGAATAAATATATCGTAACTTTAAAATAAATTGACTTACAAATGATTCCTAAACTTGCCTGACTCATTGAAGTTGCTTCCCATAATTTAGGTTTTTGGGGAATAGAATACACCTTTTCAATATGTACAAATGTACATACCCAACAGCTTCGCTGGTCCACATTTAATAAAATCCCTTCAGACCATATGGCTGACAAAGAAGACTCTGAACATATTCTAGACTCAAGATGCTAAAGAGACACGATTATATGCTAGCATTTACGCATTTGGCAGTCCTAAACAAAAGCACATAATATTGTATTGCCCGCCTTCGTGACTCTCATGAAGACAATATACAACGCCACTGATGGCGTAGTAACTTGCCAAAACCACCAAAACTAAATAATTTCTTCAATATTTTTTTGTGCATCTCAGGTATCATCGAAAGGTTCTCTGACCGGTGGATACTTCAACCAGTCCCGCTCCCGATTGGAAATGCAGAAGACTCGTTCTGAGCTGATGGAACAGATCACAACCTTGGAGAAGGAACTTGCCTCGCTGCGGCAGGAGCTGTCCAGTACGGAGACCAGTATCAACCAGATCGTGTCCGAGATGCAGCGCACTGAGACCAAACAGGGGAAAGCTAAGTGAGTAACAAGGATAGCTAAACCAGATATTCTTAATATAGGCTATCCTTATCTATCTTAACTGCATAAAAAAACTAAACCAGCCCAAACTCACCCTGCACTGTAGTTTAGACGGACGATGAAGTAATGTGAGCGGAATTGCATCAAGATGTCCAGCCAAATCCAACCAAGTCATTTCTACAAAAACTATGAATTTCTTGCATCATGAATCAGATATTTACTAAATTCTCTAATACTCGGTCTCTTGTTCTTCGCTTTCTGTCGCAATAATAATTAACATTTTTCAAAATAAACCCATTACATCTGGAGAATCCTAAATGATTTTATTTTCAGAGACATATTCGACAAAGTGAAAGCGGACATACGACTGATGAAGGAAGAGCTGGCTTCCATCGAGCGCTTCCGCGGGCCCAAGGAACGCTCTCTAGCGCAGTGTCGGTCCAGCCTTGAGGCTATGCAAGCCACCAAAGAGGGCTTGGAGTCTGAACTGCATCAGGTGAAAATTATCAACAATACCAATTTCGCCAGTTACCGAACAAGAAAAGTTGACAAAAAATTATACTAAATAAAACTGTCGTGACATTTCGTGTCGCGTTGAGGGGCCGAATCTTAAGTATCACCTGTAATTATCGGTATCCGAATCCATTAAAACTATAAGTAACTAAACTCGTATATAATTTGATATAACAGGAACTAATGGAGCAGCTTTCAAGCGCAGACCAAGGCAAAGTGGATGAGTTGAATGATGCTATAAGGCGTCTCACTCAGGAGAACAAGGAAGCGTTCAGCGCCAGGATGAACCTCGAGGCCACCAAGAACAAACTGGAGAACCTGCTCACTAACAACCTCATCAGGTAACCTACATAATAATAAATATTGACCGAACCCTGAAACGCTTGCACCTGCCGGACTATATAACTTATTGTAAATGAGTGTATTAATTATTATTATTATTTTCTTTTTCAGACGTAAAGACGAGCTAGTGCAAGCGTTGCAAGAGATCTCAGTAGAGGACCGCAAGCGCCGGCTCTCCAACAGCAAAGCAGACCTCGCCGCTGCAGAGAAGCGGATCAAACAGATCAATAAAGAAATGGAAGATGTGGAGAAGAAGGTGCAGGCCGCCGTCAAGAACGAGAAGGCGCTCAAGATCGAGCTGGACAAGTGGAGGAACAAGGTATAAACATATTTTTTTATATATTTCTTGGCAGCGGTCCATTTTATGATGATTAAACCCTACTATCACCACCTCGTCCAAAAATAGAATGTGTAAAATGTGCAATTTTTTCAACAGACTTATAACATAGGTATATTGGAAGAAACAAAGTATAAAGAAAGAACAAGCCAGACAAGAGATAGACCTAAAACTGCATTTAGCACCCCTTTCGGCCACTACGAATTGAATAGGATGCCGTTCGGACTCAAGACAGCTCCCGCCACGTTCCATAGTCCTATTTTTCTGTCATTTCATCATAATTGTATGTGACAATTACATTCTAGGAAAAAGAAGCCCAGGACAAGATGGAGGAAGACGCTAAAGGCTTAGAAAAGATGGCTTCCAAGGAAGTCCTTCTACAGGAAAAGATACAAGAGTCGTTGGATAAGATCGCGGCGCTCGGAACACTGCCTAACGCGCCCGACCTACACGCCAAGTATCAGAAGATGTCGCTCAAACAGGTCAGTACTAACAATAAACAGATTATAAGACATAAATTGTACTTCATTGAGACGACGCAGACGCAGTACTGCGGCGTACTATTACGGACTAAACTATCTTCTGGGCGAGTTCATTACATCATCAATTCTGACTCTGTTCTGAACTGGCCTAGCTTCAAGTTTGTACCTTATAATTTCTGCAGTTTTCTTGCCAACAACGGATCCTTTTTAGCTGTGAACTTATATCGGTATTTTAACTGTACTTTTTTCATCAACAGTTATTCAAAGAGCTGGAGAAAGCGAACGCCCACCTGAAGAAATACAACCACGTGAACAAGAAAGCGCTCGACCAGTTCATCTCATTCTCAGAGCAAAAGGAAAAGTTGTACAAGCGTAAAGAAGAACTCGATATCGGGTAAGTTATTCACTGTTGTGTTTTTAAATTGCTAACATAATGATCCATTTTTGCGTTCATAAAAACAAAGACAATCGGCGGAGCATTCGCGTATTACGACATAATTTTGGCGTCGCATTGACTCTTGCGCGCGTAACTTCGGTACGCTTAAGGCTAAGCGCATTTCATTACGTTGACGGAATATGCAACGTGCGAGATAATGCGGTGACAAACGCGGCCCTCATGTGAGCTTTACAGGGGATCGGGCTGACTGCTCCATTTTTTGTTATTTCCTAACATATTAATTTTATATTCGCACAGGGGCGAGAAAATCCGCGAACTGATCGAGACCCTAGAGCACAGGAAGCTCGAAGCCATCCAGTTCACGTTCAAGCAAGTCAGCAAGAACTTCACTGAAGTATTCAAGAAACTGGTCCCGCACGGACGAGGCGCGCTCGTTATGCGAGTTGCGAGTGAGGAACTTGGAGTCAACCCTGACGTGAGTACCATAAGCACTTGAATAGATTTCCCATCGCAAGACGCTTTGGCGCCACCCATGGTTGACGTGTGCAATCTTATCAACCACACATCTCTAACAATCACGTCATAGCTATCGTCAGTTATCTGCGTCATTAGATCGTCAGAAAGTACATCATGTTGGTGCTGCTGTTCTATGGTACTTCAGTGGTACAGACTTCTTGAGAGGGTCTCTCGCTCCGCGTCAATCCAACTTAACCTACACCTAAATCTACATCATGAATGGTAACAATTCGTGGTTACAAAATACGCGACTTAACTAATATAAGTCCATAGCTGTCACTTTCTATCATGAGAGAACAGAGCGGGATGGCAATAATTTTAGTTGAGATAAGTTGGGATGGTTACGAATCGGGGCCAATATCAGCAACAGCAAAATTAAAAGCGGTACTTGTCTTTAAGACAAGGGCTCCCAATCCAGAGGTTGTGTGGGTACGATTACCATTGGGGGAACACAAAAGTTTCATTTTGTAACGATAAATACTGTATTGAACAATTTAGATTTTTTATGTTTGCAGCGCACGAACGCGGACCAGTTCACGGGCGTGGGCATCCGCGTGTCCTTCACCGGCGGGGAGGGGGACATGCGCGAGATGAACCAGCTGTCGGGAGGACAGAAGTCACTCGTCGCATTAGCGCTCATCTTCGCCATACAGAAGTGCGACCCCGCGCCCTTCTACCTCTTCGACGAGATCGACCAGGTAATTATAACTCGGGAAAAAGGGAGGGAATGAGCCAATAAATCGGAGTAATGAAACAAAACAAAAAATAGTTATTCTTAAAATTAAATGGGTTTATATGGAAAGATAGATCCTCGGCAAAGGTGTCACGTGGCATCGTCGTTAGTGCAGTCTTTACATTTGGTATAGAAATAAATTAATTAGAATAATGCGCGCATGTTAGCCTTACATAACCATTAACATACTCATTTCTCTCATTGTCCCCAGGCCCTGGACGCGCAGCACCGTAAGGCCATCGCGGACATGATCCACGAGCTGTCCTCCTCAGCTCAGTTCATCACCACCACCTTCCGACCGGAGCTTCTGGAGCACGCGCACAAGTTCTACGGAGTCAAGTTCCGGAACAAAGTGTCCCACGTCGAGTGTGTCACTATAGACGAGGCGAGAGACTTCGTAGAGGATAGTGCTACGCACGCATAGGGTATCATATTGTGGGGTAACATTAAAGATGCAGTTCTATTCATAGTTAAATATCAGCGTTCGGAAATCAGTCCTATTGCGTAATCGTAGGGTATGAATCGCCTTCGTACCCCAAACGACAGAAAATTATACGCGGGAGATAGAACACAAAAAATTGTGTTTTTGTATGAAACGTTCCGGTTCCGCCTACACAGATGTTCCACCCAGTAATAACAAACCCAAGTTTTGTGTTATCCAAATCAAAGCAAACAATACCGACATGTTACTTTAGTACATTGTTTATTATCACGAGGAAAATTTGCTTTATTACAGAATTGGAACACTAAATGGGCTGGCCCGCGATTTTACGTGACAAAAAATTTTGTGTTTTCCGCTAAGCCCTGGAATAGTTAGTCCATGGCCTAATCAAATAACTTTCATGAAAGTAATTTTTCCTGACCGAAAGTTACCTGAGCGGTTTACTCTTAAAATAATTTTTCTTTAAAGCAAAACTTAGTTAAAAAAAAACTGTTGTTCTATACACTTAACATTGTTTAGAAATTGTCTATGCATGAGTGGTTCGACAATTGTGGATAAATGTTGGACATGATTTATGATTATTCCAAATCCAACTAGATTGGTAAATGCACTAGGGTTAGCTAAACTTAAAATTATTTCTGATTGTTTACTTTAGTCTTGACATATTTGATTTTATTTATTAATTTATAAGTATTTTGTTAATTATCTTTAAAAACGCGATGAAGTTAGGATATCCTTTCTAGACTATTAGTCTTAATATTTCTTACAAATATTTTTATAATTGAGCACCTGAAAACCGTATTAAATTCTATACTTTGTATTTTTAACGTAGCGTTATCGATACCAACTTGTTTTGCGGGCCATAATAGTAGATTTTATTACGTGGGAGTAAAATAATATTTTTAAGGCGAGGGCGTTTTTTTGAATCCAGAGCGAAGTGAGGGATTCTAGAGTAGAATCCCGAGCGTAGCGAGGGATTCTAAAGTAGAATCCTGAACGTAGCGAGGGATTCAAAGTACGTCGCCCGAGCCAAAAATATTTTTGCTCCCGAGTGATACACTCTACTTTTCATCCCCCTCTATGAGAAAAAAAGGCGCCTAACTAACACTTGTTTTAAATATAATAGAATAAGAATGTTATAGGTAATTTCACTGCTAGAAGACCTCATTTTGAATATTTAATAATTCGTAAAAAGAGTCGAATACACGGGCTCCCTATAAAACCCTGCTGCCCACTCGTGCCGTAGTTCGTGCATTTTCAATATGTTTTTTTTTTATCAGCCGTCGCGCAGTCTAACCAGCCAGTTTACCATTATTTGAATTCGACATCTTACTATTTTGTTTTCACTCCGCGTCAGTCATGCCAAATCAAGAAAAAAGAAAAAGAGGTTCCAAATTCAAAAAGTGCGATTAAAAGTTCTTTTAATCGCACTTATTTTCATAAAGAGGTTTAAAATCTCATTTTTACCCTGCTGGGACAGTCTCTAGCAAAGAGTAGAGTAATAGTACCTATGTCGCTTAGAAGCATCAACTTTAGGCGCACTTATATGCGATTTAAGTCGGCGTTTTCGAATAGATGGGATGAAAAAGACTTTTTCTTTACAGCTTTAAAGAAAGTCAACCGCAAAACATAATATGTTTGTAACAAGGTTCCGAAATTTGAACCTCTGCTAAGTTGCAAAGAAAGAGCTGTTTATGGGCCGTAAAACAAGTTTGTATCGATAACGCAACGTAAAAAAACTGAGTATACAATTTTTGAAAATTCCTAAACAGTATGTTCTGATTTTTTGTATAGAAAGTATCAATGCGATTATATTTAGTGCAAAAACATCGACGCGCATTTTCCGCGCGCATGGTCCAGTTACGATGACAAGCCTCGTGCGCGCGGAGCACGCGTGTCGGTGCTTTCGTCGAAAATTTGCGACGTACATTAGTTTAGAATGTAATTAATTGTAAGGTAAAATAAATTACCCATTTTTATAAGTACGACTTTTACTTAATTACCTTATCTTACCTCACAAATAAATACATTTTAGGTCTAATCTAATAAATATCTCAAAATAAAACTAACATTGAAAGATAGAATATTATATTTACTAAATCGAGTATCACGCATATTGTCATCTATAGATCCTATTGCTTTCGGAGCATTATCAAAATACATTCAATCTTACGAACTTCTAACACCAAATTCAATCTTAAGAACTCCTAACACCACTCAATCAATACAGTACCATCTGTTCCTCTTCAGAGTCAAGGTAACTAGCGATTTACAACATAGCCATTGGTTTCTAACGAAAACTAAAAAGCGGTCATTTTGAAATGAGCCGTACATATCACGCCGACTTATCAAATTAATAAAAACCCTTTATCTTTGGAGCAGAATAACGAACGATATATAATCAATTACCTTGTTTTGTAAAAATAATACATTGGTACATATTTTGTTGAAAACACAACTTATTTTAGTTTAGTTCCGTCACTTCCTAAAATTTTAATAAAATAGAGACAGAAATACAACAGCTTATTATAATCCTGTCAAAGTGACGTAACTCGCCTTAAATAAGATGGCATGCTCGATGATTAGAAAGTGACGACCAAATTAAAATAATTTGTGCCTGCAACAGAATCGGCAGCATTGTTAATTTTGTATACCAATTGACCCTGAGTAGGCCTATATTCTCAGCTGGAAGCCTGTTTTCAATTTTATACATTGCTTATAGATATTTGTCTTTCATACATTTTACAATTAATAAAGAAACAGTGATATGTAAGTGTACTTAAAATCTTTGTATTTCTAAATGGTAACTTAGTAGTTGTACCTAGGCAGGTCACATTTAAGAGCTTATATTTACTATAGTTTGGTTTAGAAGTGTATTCACCTTCTTTATGCGGGCGTAGCGAAGGGTGAATCGTACGAGTATACCACACCACTTCAATATACCTATAATACTTTGGAAAGATAGAAAAATCTACGTAATATCATTATTTAGTCAAGACGAAACATAATTTCGTGTCTATTTGCTTTACATGCGGTTAACTGCTTTACAATTATTTTCATTTATTGCATGTAATGTAAATCAAAGACACAGTTTGAATCACACAGTGAAGGCACGCACGTAGAAAAATTACCTACTTATTTTACATAATAATAATAAGTAATTTTGAGTAACTATTAAGTATTTTATATTCCTCTATGCTAAAACTTAATATTATGAATCGAAATGCATTTACACTGGAAAATAAACATCTTTTCGCTAGGTATTTAGTTTTTAAATAGAACAGTCTAGCTAGTTAAGTATAAAAACTACGTTTCTCATGGTATAAAGTTTTAACTTATCGTTTACAAGAATTGATCCGATCACGAAATAAGAAAAAACATTCGGAAAGAACAAGATTTTTGAACACGTGATAAAATTGCTACGATAACATTAATCCTATACTTTTATAGTGTCGGATATAGAAAAACAAACACACGAAAAAACACACAATTTTCAATCAGTTAAAATATCATATAAAAAATGGCAGTTCATAAACCTACACGAGATCATATGACATACATAAGAGACGACTACACTTGATATGCGACTAAGTAATGAGCCTCTCGCAGTTTAATCTTCATACCGCAATACTAGCGCCACTCTTAATACAAAGTGGCGCTAGCTTCGTTGATGAATGTTCACAAATTATAATTATTTAAAGTACGCATATTATTTACAGCTGGCCACAAATTAAGAGTCCGAAAAGGGGGTTTTTAAATGGAACACAATCATCTCAATAATATTAGTCGCCTAGTTTTATATGTTTTTTATCCACTACCCAGTAGCATCCATTATTCAGTTTTTAAAATAGATATTTAAATGTAAGGTATTTTAGCAACAAACAGAAAGTAATTAGCCTGTTTAAAAAGTAAAAATGAGTATATAAAATAATCAATGTGGTAGTACTATAACATCCTAAGTGGGACCGCGTAAGGGGAGTTCCAGTCCCGTTCAAACACCTCCTGGAGGTCTCTCCGTATGTCCTGGGAGAAGTTACCTGCAGTCAAATTGTATGCTGTTAACACAAACGATTTGAAGACATTTACAAACAAATAATATCAAAAACAAAATCTGTAGGTTTCTAACTGGCGCTGATAGAAAATTCAAGCCAATCTTATATTGGGCAACTTTCAGGGATGAATCTTTCATGAATACAAATTACTTTTTCATGAGACCAACTTTCGGAAGAAGTACAGCGCTATACATTTGAATCGATTTGTAAACTTTTGCATGTGTGAGTGGGTTTTTAATTTTTCTTTCTCATTGAGCACTGACCTGTTTGTGTTTGTTGTTGTTGTTGTTGTGTACTGACCTGTGTGTGATTGTTTTTGTTGAGTAATGAACTGTTTGTTGTGTGTGTTTGTTTTTGTTGAGTATTGACCTGTGTGTGTTTGTTCTTGTTGAGTACTGACCTGTTCGTGTTTGTTCTTGTTGAGTACTGACCTGTTCGTGTTTGTTCTTGTTGAGTACTGACCTGTTTGTTCGTGTTTATTCTCGTTGAGTACGAAGGCGACGCCGGCCGTGTCGACGAAGTAATCCCCGGCCCAGTTGCTGGTGCCGATGTAGGCGGTCTTATCCGTCACCATGTACTTGTTGTGGTTGACTCGGGCGAACGGGATCTTGCCTTGTTCCGGCGTCGATGGCACTATGAAGCGTTTCTGGCAAATAAAACGTCCATTTTATGAAAAATGAATAATGAATAACTAATAGGTTACACGTTATTCATTGAATACAATGGCTAGAAAGGAAATGACTAGGTACCTGTACCTTGAAGGTTGTATTTTACGAATCTTTAAATGATTAAATCTTACAAGGGTTATGGGTTCAACAAAAACAAGTAAGCCGCTACAAATATTCACTATGATGCTGACTGCCGGCGGCATGCCTCGAGATGTATGTTTGCTTTGTGGAGATGCCGCACGAGTCGCGCGCTTTTTAAGTTAACTTAGAGCTTGGTGTTAAGGTTGACAACAGCTTGTTTCTGCGGCTTGTGTGTAGGCGGCTTGGTACATACCACTTGTATGACTGTGTGCGGGTACGCCTTGTCCAGTGCTTGCAGCGAGCGCAGGAAGTAGTCCTCGGCGGGCTGCGAGTGCTTCCACCAGCTGATGAGCATGCGCACCGACACGCGGTGGTTCAGCAGCGCAGACCGGATCGCGTCGTCTATGCGCGGCCAGAATCTAACGAGGGGAAAGTAATGCTATCAGTATCGGGACATAATTTCAGATGCTGCATTCCTAAGTCCGCAGTAAGCGCGCTAAGTCCTGTCCTGACTCGCGGGAACTAGATACAAAGAACCCAAGACCTGGCTCAGTGGCGCACCTCGAAAGAGTGGCATGATTGAGCCCTTAGCAGAAATATCAAAGTATGTTAATTTCAGCTGGAAATTAAATCACGCGCAAATTGTTTTACTGATGGCTGTATGATCAAACATCCATCCAAAATCTTATATCTCCACTAAAATTCTTAAATGTAGGGAATGTAGGTTATCTAACAATGAATTCGACTGTCACAATTTAATCCATTATAAGTTTAATGTGACACAATATAATTTAAAAGAGGCAAGTAGTTTTAAAAATTTAAATATCACGTACTGCAATCTGGGCGTATAGATGAGCGCAGGAGTGTAATCCATGACGGAAATATACACGAACTCTTCAGCGGATTCTATGATGGACACGATGGCGTCGTCGTCGTTCGTCCGCCCTTTTGGACTAAACGGCGGTGGAGAACTCTAGAGAACAAAAAATTAAAACAATATCATAATTATGAACAGTCAAACAAATACAGTGCTTAGCATTTTCATGTTAAAGTGGGTAGGTATACGCACAGATAATATTATACTATACTAATTTGTTCATACAAATATTTATGCTAACTCTACCTGATACTCTTTCTTTGTTTTCATACCAAAAATGTATTTAAACCATTTTGCATTAAAGTCCAAGGGCGTTGGCGCTGGGGTAGGCGAAGGTCGGCATATCATCATAACCGATATCAGGTTTATGCAAATGTTTCCGAGGGGGAAAGCTAAATGGTCAGGCCATAACACACACCCTTGGCCTAGCCCGCCGCGTTATAGGTATAGAATAGGTAAATTATGCATTTATGATCGTTATTTATACAGGGTGTAACAAAAAGGGTATATGCACCCGCAAAAGATGTAAACCTGCCCATGAAACTGAACAACTTTCCCTAAGGAACATAGGACGAAATACGAAAAAAAACTTTCTGTTATACGTTGTTGCATACAAAATATTTTCTGCATAAAAATAATTTGCACACTTACAGCACGCTCTGCGCTGTATGCTAATAGTTTTCAACAGCAAAAAACATCACCCTTCCTTGACAGTCAGGTAAAAAGAATTTTATTAATCAAATCTTCAAATATAAATAGTAAAGAAGACGAGGTTTTTGTTACAAATAAATAAAAAATCTACTAGACCGATTAAAAAAACTTTCACAATGATAAACTACATTCTATGTAATTAAGATTAACATAGGCTACTTTGTTTCTCAATAATTTAAATTAAAAATAAAATCTCATTTTATTTATCATTTATACAATAACGTGTGCTTACAAATAGCAATTATTTTTAATCTAATTAGTAGTCGTTTAATATTTTATGATTTCATTAATTACTAAACGACGTCATAAAATATTTAAAGTCTGTAACATACTAATTAACATAGTTATTATAATAAAAGTTGTTTTTCACTGCGGCGACGGTTCGGACGAGTGCAAGCCGCTAATAGTATTAATATGTCGAACATAACGCTCTTCTTCGAGAAAGATAATCTACTCCTGTTCGTAGATCTACCAATAGTGATTGTGTCAGTGTTGTGCTTGGCGGCCCTGATAACCTCATGGTGTCTGATGCCAGAGTGGCGCTCTCTGCAACACTTTATGGGCATCAACAGGATCTTCTACGGAACCTTATACCTTATCTGCACATACGTATATTTCTACAAATGTGTGTGTAAAGAGCCTGAAACGTGCCCAAGGAACAAAGACTACGACGACTGCTATACAATTACCTGTGCAGTTATTTTAGCAGTCAATAACATATTGTTCATCTTAGCAATTTGCTGGGCATTTACTTCATTATTGGTGGCATATATAAGACTTGTGTTGCGGTATACAGGTCTAGTAACTCAAGAAAAGAAAAAAGCAACATATTTTACTTATATTTCTGCCTTAGTGATTTTTTCGATTGACAAATCAGTTAAATTAAACGATACGTTGTTTAAAGTCTCACGCAATGAATGCTTACGTAGTCATATACTAGACTTACGCGATGAATGCTTACATAGTCATACACTCGTTTTATTAGTGTCTATGATAAATATATTTCTATTCGGCAAAGTGAGTAATGTCTCTATAGCAAGTTTTAAAAGCAGCATGGGTTTTGCGCTCTTGTGTGATACTCTTACAAGTGTCACACTTATTTTTACATCGTGTGGAAAGTCGACGCATGACAAGAACTACCTGATGGGAATATTTCTGCTGCTGACATTTTTAAAGACAATACCGCAAAGTTTGGTGATACTATGTAGCGAGGCGTCGACAACTAGTTGGAGGATGTATCTGAAGAAAAGAAATCGTATACGGCACGCCGTCGAGCTACAGGCCGGAAGAAACAGAAGCACCGGAACTGTTTATAACCAAAAAATGGGACTTGGCTACAGTGGAGGTGAAATGAGACAAGTGCAGAATTTCTATTCCAATATTGTATTCGAAAGTTCTTCAAAAGTTTCCTTATGTCTAGATGTCTACAGCTAACGAGAATCGCCTAATCTATTTTTAGCGACAGGGCCGCGATTTCTTGAAGTGTAAATATGTATAGGTAAATTTTCAGTAACTTTATCAGGGTAGAAACGGGGGGCAATCTTTTGTCTAGCTGCAGCAGGGTTTCTAATAAACACTTCCTGATTTTGTTCATATTGTATCTGAGGTTCTCTAGTTTCATTAATTCTGTTGGTTATTTTCTCGCGCTCCGTAAGCGATGAGTCATGTAACAAACGATAGACCGTTTCCATTCTTTCGCGATGATCGTGAATATATTGTTGCATAAGGCGCGCCGATAAGTCTATGTTAATAGGATCGCGGGGGTCGAAGTGACCAGATATTACGTCAAAAGGCCTACACTTTGTTAGGCTGTGGACCGAGCCATTGTATGCTACAAGTGCATATGGTAGCAAATTTTGAATAGATTCATTTTTATTTTGTAACTTTAATAAACGTAGGTGCTCTAAAAGTGTGCAATGGAAACGCTCAATCATTCCATTTTGATTCGGCGCGTAAGGCATAGTTGTTTTATGAGTGACGTTATGTAATTTTAAAAATTCTTTTACTACTTGATTGACAAACTCAGTTCCTTGATCTGTAATTAATAAAAGAGGAAATCCGTGATGTGTTGCAAATTTAAAAAGAGCTTTTACAATATTAGGACCAGTGCAGTCGGGAATTAAGTAAACCTGAGCGTACTTCGAAAATGAATCAATAATCGATAAATACTTATCCTGTTCGATAGATACAACATCGGCATGAACTACTTCAAAAGGCTTATTAGGCGGGGGAACGATGTTGAATTCTGGTCGTATCGGGTTTCGGTCATATTTTGCTGAATTACATATGTTACAATCACCGATATATTTACTGATGGTATCACGCATTTTCGGCCAAAAATACCGCTGCGATAAAGACATAAATGTTTCGTTAATACCACGATGGTTGGTTTTGCCTTCATGGTACTTTTGTATTATTGAAATTTGATCTTGGTGTTCAGTAACATTTTGTAATTCTCGTTTTACTACATATAAATTCATAGCAGAGCTAGTAAAAACGCGCTGTAAAATCGGAATAATACTGAATACTTTTTGAAAAGGGGTCACTAAAATTCCTGTCCGGGTTTTGGGGTCTACATGGTTTTTTACTACGTCTATAATACTCTGCTCTAAATTTTCTTCAAAGATATCTACCCGTGTTCTTGTATAGGTTTCGAAAGGTTTCGTGGTGATAGGTTTAGTTCGCGGTTGGTGATTGATTATATTTATAACTAACTGTTTTTTGAATTTATTCAGAGGGTCGTCAGTGATAGGAACTTCTAACACTGGATTTTCGGCACTAGAGTGAACTGTTAAAGTAGATGAAGAACTTCTGATAGGATTTTCCGAATTAGCGGTTAGGGTACGTGATGAAACTGAAGATGTTTCGGAATGATTGACTATCAAAGACATTTGCTCATTGTGTAATTCGATGCGAGAAAGGGCATCGGCGTTAATGTTGGATTTACCTTTTTTATAAACTATAGTGTACTTGTATTCTGCTAACTTTAACGCCCATCGAGTTAGACGAGAATTGGGTTCTTTCATGTTCTTAAGCCATTGTAGGGGTCTGTGATCGGT